>LUCH01002826.1:0-19637 GCA_013368495.1 Paragonimus heterotremus | reverse complement strand
TCCAACCTCACATGTACACGTGATGTGAACGGGGTTAATCGAACGTACACATACCGTGAACGACGTTCATCGATCCACCGAGTAATCAATAATTTCCAATTAATTATACTTCCGAGTTCGCGAGTTCTGCGTTCTGTCTGCGTTCACGGTCGGTGGCGTACAAGTCTTTGGGAGAGTTAGAATTCAGCGGAATTAACCATTTAGTTCGGCAAATTTATTTGTCTGTCGTTGGAATCATCTTGGCCGCGGCATCGAGATTACTTGAGAGACACGTCAGATGGCATTAGTGGAAGTCTTCATTTGGTGTAGTGGAACACTAAACCAACGTATATTGACGAACTATTGTGAGTTATTTGTTTTTCCTTTTCACTATATTTTGACCTCATATTCACACCTGAGTTCCACATACTGTTTGATCCACTACAGACTGCATGGCCAATAAGTTAACTTGCCAAAATTCATAATTAGTTAGTTAGTCCAACAATCAAAGTTAAGCATGCGGATATACAGATAATACAACGCGTTGACTGTAGATGTGTCTAAACAAGTTTCTGTTGCAGACATGTGCACATCTCGGTGTCTCCACTTCAACAACTGACATCTCCTTGCACTAGATATCAATGATTGTGGACATGGCGCCAACTACAATATCTTAACCGCCTACGAACCGTGGACAATGGTTGGTGAACACGTGTATCATTAGAACAAGCTTTAAATTACTCGGAAGAGCGATTGAAGTAGGGTAGCTGCTATTGCCTGCTGTTTCCACCTGTGCCCTACCTCTGCCTTTTCAGGCCTATTATTATTGACTCTAAAGTTTTTGGTATGATACCGGGTAAATGGAACGACAAATACCTACAGGGTTCTTGACACATTATACCAATTGCCCCGAGGATAAAATCTAGAACTGCGAACAGGAGAGTCATTGGATAGACAAGTTATTGACAGTCTAATTCCGTTATTCGCTACAGTTTGGGTCAGTCAATGAAACTTTACATAAAAATGCTTGACAAGCTGCCGTAGAATTAGACGACGGAATATGCCGTATCAAAAATGAACTTAATGTATTCAAACTAGCAGGATCCTCGCTCGGGGAGGCCGTCTGTTCTTTCAGCAAGGGAACTAATGTTGCAGCTTTAGAGCGCAGGCGGCTGAACGAATGAATAGCAGCATCTGGTATATTCACCTCGCATACAAGAACTCTATTTTTAAGACTACCTGTAGGAACACGGTAAGCAAAATGGACATCTTAATTCCTTTCAAACTTCTTTATCCACCAAGTTTGTCCAAGTGTACCTCTGATCCGATAACCGGATCAATATATCTGAATTTTGACTGAAGACATAAAATGATCTATTGTGTGGATGAAAATGTGCCGTACAGATCAAGCTAGCCAGAAAAACTTTGCTCAACTAACGCAAGAGGGAATCTCTAACGACACAGTCGTAACATATTTATTTGAAGGCTTGCCGGGAATAGGGAAAAATAATTCGAGATGGCACATTCAGAAAACTTCAGTCACTAAACAGCTAGTACTAAAGAAGTAACTTTGATTATGTCCGAAAAAATTTTCAGGCCAGTGAAAAAAGTGATACTAAACGGGAAGTCTTTTGTTGTTGTGTGTTGAGGCTAGCAAGAAACATTAACAGATATTAAGCACCGGTAAACTCTCCATGGCTTCACTTAAGTAACATTGAAAACTGTTGAAGACATGTTTTTAGGAACTTGATGCCACAAAATAGTAAAACTCCGCGCGAGTTCAGAGAAAAATCGAAGAAACCAATCAGTGGTAGCTCCAAAATAAGGTGAGCAGCAACCATAATACGCACTTTCTTCAACATAATAAATACAAAGACCGTTTCGGCAAGTCAAAAATACTTCACAGACATTCGGCACCACCGGGTACCCATCCTTGAAATCTGTGCAACATGTGAACCGCGGTACTTTTTTGGAAGTTGCTTTGCAGCACCAAGTGGGTTTATGGTTACTCTTGTGCGAGGAATTCAACAATTTTTGAGCCTAAGTTTTCCATCTAGGTTTGCTATCAGTGTATTAAGCTAAACTCGTCATCCATCAAGAATGCAATGATGAGTTCATCAGTAAAGTGTGAAAACCACAAGTGAATGATGTCAAACGCTATGTGAGAAACATGCTTAGGTTATGTCTAAGTTTTTGGCAGAATACTTAGCACACTTCTACAGATTAGTTGTTTTTATTTTCCGACCTATCGTGCGTGTGGATTTTCACTCATGCACAAAAATTCCATCAAGTTGTTTCGCATCAAATAGCTTGGCAGATTTAATACAATTATAAAATATGTATGCACAGTTTCTGTTGACGTCTAGCGAAAGTTCAGCGATTTACTCTACGGTCTTTTAAACGGACTTCTAAACAAGGGCAGTGGTTGTCCGACAAGGTAGTTAGAAGATAGTTGATTCTACAACTTGGTGATGATTACATTTTGGGCAGAACTCCATATTTATGAGTTTAATCGGTGAAGCTGATCCACATGGACGTTACGGAGAAACCTGTGTAACTTGACGGCGATACACACATTGTTTTGAATACACATTTTTACCATTTTCAGAAGACGAATTGCAAAATACTTACCATAGTTATTTGAAGTATTTTAAATAAGAAAGATCAGTATAAACTTTACAGGCTCAAAGCAAACAAAAGTTCACTTAAGTAACGAGGAAACGTCTGTTTTAGTTCCATTGGTCAGTTCGCTTTGGATATGAACCTATCAATCTGGCTTGAATTTTGGCAATCGAGATATAGACTGATCAGTGTCACTTCTGACAGAATAGATAAACTACAAGTCAAGAGACGAAGCTCTTCACTACAAGCTATTTATTTGTTCACAATCCACTATTAGTCAGCTGTAAAGTAATTCACAGTTATAATCGTCATCGACGTTGACAAGGCCGTTCAAGTTATCATTGAGGATTCCGAAAAGGATTATTATACTGCACGGAACACGTCATTTTGCAAGACAGTAATATGTTTTTGGATGGTGTGTTTCCTTAGAGTTTTAACACTGACATGATAAGACTTTTCCATGATTAAATCATACCCCATCCATTTTTACATAATACTTTTAAGTGCAATGTTACGCCCGAAGCTTTTTCTACACTATCAACAAGTTTGGTGCAAATAACGGATGGATAAAATTACCTGGAAGTGTGAGAAAGTGATTTCCGAGATATTCATACTACCAATAACAGTCCTAAAACGTTTCGTTTAAGTACTAAGTTACACGTATTGTAATGTTGGGTTTATCTACCTCAGAATGATAGCACTCAAATACCGTAATAGTTCAGGCTTCAGGTTAGTGCATCAAAAAGAGATCTTTTTCAAAGGCGAGGAATGTTTAGCATCAGAACAGTTTTGAGGCTCAACGTCGTTGCTTATGTAATCAACTTCTGATATCCTAGTAAATTCGCCATTGTGTTATTCCGAAACAACTTCAAATGTACCAGGTATTAGATCCGTTTTTCTAAATGTTCCAGTGAGATCATTTTACACGCTTCATTGATTGAGAACCACGCGCCACCCACACACCATTACGTTATTTTTCTGTGAGGTATTGTGTCAGAACAAAGACAAGTGGCAAGCGTAGGTACACGTTATCTGAGTGCAATGAAACATACAAAACTTTGATTTACATTAAGGATTACCACAGTCTGATGAAATCGTACGTACGCAATCCCGATCAACAGTAAAACTGCCTAACGGCCGAGGTGAAGGCGGCGTGCGAATGAGTGATCTCAGTGTTATCCAGCATTCATAAAATAATGAAGATATCTAACTAGATTTTGTGGGTTGCAAGTGATCCTCATTTTTTGTGTCCCCAACGTCTCAAAACACATAAACATAGTTTTTTTCAGTTTGCACAAAGTGAGATCGAAACAGATTTGCTCGTAACATCGTCATGTTTAAGTGCTCTCAATCAAGCTGAACTCAACAGCATATTTGGCAATGTGCACACAAAAATACGATCAAAATAAATGGAAGTAAGTTTTTCAAACTTTAATAAATGGGATTTTTCCTGAAGCAATAAAATATTAATCATTTCACTGAGACAAACACGGTTGAGTCACTCAGAATATTTTGGCAACTAGTGAGTTAGGTTTACCTCTCTGGTTTGTCCTCCACCCCCGGCTACCCTAACTACTTAATCAAAAACTTCAGCAGCAGCTTATTAATATTTATCCCAAGACTTTTGTCACTTCATCCACCTTCACACAAGAAGGAATACATGCAGTGGGAGTTACACTGTTTGTAAGACTAACCTGATATTGGGCTAGCATAGCCAATGTGAACGTTACAACAATGTATGTCGTTTGTCAAAGCGTGATTACTTCAGGAACGACTTCTGAACAGAAAACTAGTACAGACTGTTTCTAGGTGCCACATTTAATGTTCCTGAGAGTTACCTGTGTTACCTGACGACCCTGTCCGGATAGAAATTGAGCTATAATGTTTTATTTAAAAACGTTAGACGTTTATCTAATTTGTCGGAAGTGAAGATTATGCAAACAATATATAATACATTTTAGACCAAGGAGCGTTTCAATAACATGCACGATGCAGTTTTAAAACAAAGATATTGGCGGGACTACGCGATATATGGGCGTATTGTACGCTGCGTTTAGCTTTCTGAATGCCAAGTAAAACACATCCAAACAAGAACGCTCACGGTGCCCATGTGTCTGCCAGAGGTCGAAATCCAACAACGCTTTCACTGGGAAGCCGTGTGAACACCCACCCCATTGACCTCACATTAGGCATGGTTGAATTATCGCATGCACCCACTCAGCTATCTTGCTTGTGAATAGTGCCTAGACTGTTCTGCCGCCTTGAGAGGAGAAACACTAGACGTCCTGTTAACACCAACTTATGGTGTCACGAGTATGACTATTCCTAAGGCTGAAAGCATTGAACGCATTAAGACTGTTGTGCGATATTTTGGTTACTGATAAGTAACGTGAGATTTTAGTTGCTACATTTTAAACCCCAACAAGGCTATCGCCTGGACGCCTGATTGGATTACGACTGGTGGCCAACGAAGCAACATTCATTAGTGGCGAACTCTGACCAGAACTAAACTGAGGTTCAAGGCTTCTTCTTGTAAAGGAGTTGTCTGGAAAATTTATTCTTTCGCTGTGAAGCAAGTGTGTTGATAAATGAAACTTATATACAAAGCATCTCACAAAACCAATCAAAATAACTGAATTTTTGGTGAACACCGATGAGTGAATTAGTTTTTATTCGTAATAGTACTAGAGCAATTGTCGATCAAATTGTACTGGATGCTTCCGGGCGTTTTATTACTGTAATAAGTTCAGTGTGAGGGGCAAAGTTATCCGAGTGTTCACTTAACTTTCAACTGAAATCCTCATGCTTGTTGCAGACTTTGCTTGGGTTTTTCATTTGCATAATCGGAGAATTCAGTGAACAAATCGTAAAATGTGACAACTGGAGTGCACAAGATCTGCAATTAACGGCAATACGCAAGTGACATGATTTTTCCACACAAAACATCTAAGTTGAATGGATTTCGAAGGCAACGATAATCTCCCACTGTATACCACGCACTGAGTATCATTTGTAATTGTCACCATCAGAAACTTAGGGTTTATAAGGAAGGCAGCTCGAAGTCTCATTTATAAATTACTTGTTCGCCAACCAGGCAACAGATTGGTGTGTCCTCCTTTCTGGGGCAGTCTTTCATTTTAATTATACATCTGAAAGCTTCATTATCGTTGTGACTGGCAACTTTCTTTTACTCATAAAACTCACCACTCAAACACTACTGCGCATGCACTCGAAATTTGATGTACCATTCAGTCCACCGGCTTAACGTCCATTCTCCAATTCAGACAGAATTCAGCCTTCTTTTGTGCAATACCATTGTCGCCGGCTTGGTTGCTAAAACAAAATCTCAAGGTAATTAGCTGATTATCTTAGTTTCGGTTCATTACTGACTGGTCAGCAATTAAATGATAGTGATCAATGACCTTCAGGTGGACTTAGTTCGTTGCTTGAACGGTTGTGATTATAGTCAAACAGAGGTAGCTCAAATGTTGACAACCCTGAGGAGGCTACCTATTTGTCGCATATATTTAAAATTTTACCGAAAAATGTTGCCAAAAATTTAAGAACTGACGATGGACATTTTCTATCGTTGTTGAAAAGCTATACACTATTTGAAACTACTATCAGTTCAAAGGCAGCAGTATATTGTGGCTACCGAAGAAAGTATCGTGAATAAAAATCTGGTGAAATCATACATTTTAACTGGTCTTCTTCTCATGCGTATTTGTACTTACATTTGTCAGAAGCAGGCTGGTAAGCTGTCTGAAGCAGCACTTTTAAGAGCAAAATCGATCATGTACACCACACACTACTATTTCGTAACTATTCCATTAATCAAGTATGAACATTCTCGGTCATCCGTTGAAGTGTATGAAATCGCTATGCAATGTAGACTGACGGACTTCTATTCTTTTTCTTTTCAGGTTTATTACATGTCAAGGACTGCGCTAACATTCTAAAATGTTCAATCACCTTTTAGAAATATGACATACTTTTTGTTATTTACTGTTCTGAATTAATGCAACACTTACTAAGATAACAGTGTAGAGTACAATTCACGAAGCACTCAAGGAGCACTCAACGTAAATAGATGATAACTGTTGGCATTGTTACTTACAAGAATCCTTTCTAACGTTATGTTAAGTCTAAAACAACTTTATTCATGTACACAGCAAAAAAACAACAGAAAAATGTTTAGAATTTCAATCAGTGAACATTGTGTGGAAAGTGGACACGAAGCCCAGGTCAGTTGACCATTAGTTTAATAGAGTAGTATCAGAAGGTGGTATTTCAATAAGTGAACAATACACTAACATATAATAGATACTGCCAGGAATAAAGTTAGCCACCTTATCTGTTGCATCTAATGGGGTTAAATTAAATCAAAAACGTTCGAAATCAAAATAAGGCTGAACTAAGTAGTTTGAGTGCCAAACCGTAGCCATCTACCTAATCAAGTGAGAACTAAACATCACCTACTACTTAACTCAGGAATATAACCCTTCTTACCTAAACGCTGGATTGTCGTGGATAAGCTAGCTGGCCAGTAGGTTTGATCACGTGGCGATTTGCTTGTCAAGAACCGTGAATCATTTGGTTCATCCTGTATTCTTGTGTCTCGAAGTTTAACATTTTCTTTAAACTTAATAGCTTATTCAACTTCTTGAAATTTACCAACCAGTGCGGTATATTCGTACTTCGTACTCTGGCAAGGATATACGCAGTGTTGGGAGGCGACACTGCAACTGTGATTTTACCCATCCAAGTGGTTCAGCGGGGAAAAACAATGCAAATAAACGATGAATAGCATACAACCCATAACCACGTTTGATTGTCAAAGCTACTTTCACTTAAAACTACTTAATAAGTATGTTTGATTTCTGGCGAATGACACATTAATGTTTTAACGCTGATCGCGATCGAATCAGGAGGAGAATACAGTTCCTTTCAAAACAGCTAATCGTTACCAACTTTTAGTTACTTTTCTGCTTAACAACGCTGCAAGCCGTTTGCTGGGATCGTTAAACTTGACCAGAAAATTTTGCAGTACATCACAAGTTTGTGACCTCAGTTATTAAAAGGTACTTTGAGGTCATGTACTTACCAAACGTTCCTACACTTCTTTTAGTCTTTTCATTTGCACGTGCTTTTTTGAAGGTAGAAGAAAAATCCAGCAGTCATTAATGCAAACCTAACAAGGTGAAATTAAAAGCCTTGGAGTGAAAAAACAGGAGTGATCATGATATCCACCCTTTTTTGTCTACTCAAAAAATGGAGGAACCAGGACCTCAGTTTTCAAACTGACGTGAAAAATATGTTACTACATTGAAGGAATGTAATCCGAAGTGCTTTAATTTAGAGGTCGTTTTTCGTATTAAGCCAGTATAATCAGATAGGATATGATTAATCCCAAACTGAGTGATGCAACAATCAAACCCCAAATAAGTCGCTAAATAATATGACAATTTCTAACATTCTGCACATTGTGGGAATAAAACAATAATGAAAACTATCCGAGGGAAAGTTTTAACGTTTCATACAAAATTCTTGGCAGCGAAATGGGATGCTTCCCGACCAGCTGAAGGATATCGTTTGTTTTCTTAATACGCTGTTCCCTCTCACTTGCCTCTCATTTTTTAATCATGTTTTCAAATCGCATTTCGGTCTGCTTTGAATCACAAAATTATCAGAACATGAGAAGAACACATGAAGAAGATATATAGCCTCCGGGTTTTGTTACTTCTTCAGTGTAATATTCCCAGGCTTACTGCACTGCTGCTTGTCAGAATACCAAATAAAAATGTAGATACAAATCTGGATCGCTCTTCTCCGCTATCCTTTATCAGCGATGTGCACGAGAGAACGTAATCAAAGTCCCTATTTGATGCACTTAATTACCTCAGAGCCATTTACTTGATAAAGACTGAATTCAGTTGACCTGCCGTCTGATATTTAACACGGGAGGAACAGTTCACGGAATGCTAATTAAGAAAATTGGGGGGGGAATCCAACTAATATAATTTAGTGCCGGTTCACTGCTGAATTACGTGTCTTCTTGGATCATGAAGCTATCATTAGGTTAATGCGTAATTTGCAATCCTTGGCATAGAATAATTGTTCGCGTGGCTTCTTAGCGAACAGATATACAAAAAATGTAAGCTTACATTGCTGTGATAAGGAGATGCCACATATTTTTATGCATGCCTTATATAAGTTCTGCCTCCATTTCCTTTGAGCACTACGGTCGGTCAGGTCTGTGCGTGTAAGGTAACAGCTTTTCATGACACATCATGACTACCGGTCGCTTCAAACCAGAAAATAAAAACGTCTTTGAGGAAACCCACTAACTCCATACAATCTTTTGAGCCAGAAAACGTACGAATCAACAGGATTTCTAATTTGGTAAACCCATCTGGAACCTCCAGAGTGGTGTGTTCGCATGACACGTATGAAGACCACTTCACCCACACAGTTAACCACTTCACACACAAGGGCTTTTACGGGCACTATCCGCAATGATCTCCTTGATAAACTTCGACAGACGTGGTTTTGATTTTCTTTCAAATAGGTGAGCAAAGTTGCAGAATTAATACTCTAACTGTTAACGAGCCCTTGGTAAATCAGGTTCACATCTATGCCCCCAGAGACTGATTTTCAGCTGCATCTTCAAGCTGATCAACCTCTCCTGCACACACCCATGGTTACGTGGATAATAAGATCTACATGCACAGTCGTGTAGAGTATTAAATGTAGGCATCGTGACCTACAATCACTCCGTGTGTTCGCCTCTGTTTAAGGGGGAGGAGGAAGAAGGAAGTTTCTCTGTTATCTATTTCGGGTTGCTTTGTGATAAACCAAACCTTTCTCACGCCCATCTAGTTGCTATTTGAGGTCTAGGACTTGGAGATATGACGGGTTTTCTGTTGCCATTTTGAGAGTAGATGCGATGGGACGATGTATTTGACGGTGTAATTAATAGCTTAGAAGAAATCCGTTAGCAAAATATCTAGACTTCGGCCGGATTCGAACCGGCGACAGGAACACCATGTGGCTTCGTAGCCCAGCTGACAGGGCATTTGCCACGTTTGGGCATGTTGTTTCCGTCGCTGGTTCGAATCCAGCCGATGTCCAGGTTTTTCGCAAATGGATCTCCTCTAAATTATCAAATCTGCTAAACTACTTATCAGTAATCTAATGGAATAACAGCATTCATGCCATGTCGTGCTTTCAACAATGTCACACACATGACGTTAATAAGGTCTTGCTGATCATAGTATGATTCAGCTGCTGTCGCTGCTGCTGAATTTTACTCATAAACTATCAGCCAGTAATGAGCTCAGTGAAAAGTGCGGTCACCTACACTATTTTTATAGTATAACTCGTTGTTAAACTTGGTGTTGTTTCAAAGTGCAATGAAAGTGCTTTTCTTTCAACACATCTCTACCGGTCTGAGTTAATTTGTTGTTGATATGCCTACAAATGAGTACACGAGAACACAGCTGTGACCAAGAAATACAATCGTTCACAAAGTAGTTTTGCTAATCATTTTGCTGCGGCGTGCTACGGTGGATAAGCAATAAGGTGAATTGGCCCCGACGTTTAGTTTACCTGATAAACCTTATGTAGACCGTATAGACGAGATTCTGGAGGATCAGCATGCATTCTCGTTTTTAACTCTCCACTCAGAATTCTCTTGTGTCTGCTTACTTTTTGGGTCTCGATCAAACTCACTTTGGACCTTCCAGTTTTTTGTTTGCGCCGTTTGTTTCTCGCAAAACTCAGCCAAACCACCCCACCCTGTTAAACAAAAAATATCAGTCATCAATGAATCGACTGTTACTCGATCACGCAATCCGAGCATCTGCTCACATAATAGAGTTTATACACACCGTGGTTAGGAATCAAAGTTAATGTTTTATCCACAATTTTGCATCCTCATCTCCGAACCACTTTTCAGTTCTATTGGCGGTTCGGTACCTAACAGACAAGCTCATGTGTGTTTCGTTTCAGAGAGTGTCTGACGCTACACATTAACATGACATTCAATTTCTTCTCATTTTAGTATTGTCTTAAATTCAGTGGACATACAAGATTTATATGAATTTTATGGAAACCGATCGAAGATATTTGGTCGTCATTGCTCCTCTTTTGAAACATATTCACTCTGAGGTCTCGGCTAAGTCAAAAAAGACTTATTTGTTCGAATTGTAGACCGGTTTTCTGTCCAAGATATGCGGTTTATGAAAATCTTTAAAATTACTAAGGTAGTTCAATTTGTCAGGCCGGGTGGTCGTAGTGGAATAAGTTAGCAGAACGTTAGTTGTTTTGCCTGTAATGTAAATATTTCAATTTTCTTAAATAAACAGGTATTTCTACGGTGAAATCAAAAGGTTCGTCCTCACTAACGTTATTTGCAGTCGGTTTTCTTTTGATTATGAGCTATTTGTTTAATAAAGTCGTATATTTGTGGTCTTATATTTGAACTTTTAAGCCACTGAGGGCAGACCAGTGTCAACTGAATAAAAGAAAATTTTTTCTATGAACACCATTCTTTTCACACGTTCCAATTTGTTGTCACTTTTACCCTCCTAATTCTCTAATGTAACCACTTTCAGTTACATTAATCCAGCATTCGATCTTGGCACACCTAGTACAGCGTCCTCTTATGACCAGCTACCTGGGTTGGTTATTTATTTGGCAGTATGCTATTCTTAGATCATTTTTGTTATGGTAGTACGAATAAGATTCCGTAGGCTAATGAGACAAGGCGTTCGGGTGCATTAGATATGATCCTCCTGATTTATACTGAACATTAAGTTATTTTGCCACTAAATTTGCATACTTGGTGAGCAGGCAACTTGGTCCATGTGCTGCGTTAAAAGTTACAATCGGTTTATGTGCACGAAATGTAACATCGTTTGAGGACTTATACTATTACTATTACTCGCCAGCCTGCAAGAAATCACAGGTTTTATAGCTTTATGAATGCGGTGTGCGGTCTTACAAGAGCACTATCGTTTTGCCTAAAGAAATTTTATGAAGTGCAAGAGAATCCAACCAGTTTACCATTGTACCACTCAAACTTGACCTTATTATCAACACTATCAGCACTCTTATTACCTTGATGAACAATGAAGTCAATTTTGCTGCCAGTAAGGTAGGCTTTTACCCGATCAAACGATAATACAACAGGATTCACGTTTCTCCTGTCGCTAAGACCCCTGAAAGAATTTTATCCATTAAATTCTGTGTGAGCAACAAAACTTCCACTTGATATTAATGTCCCTACGTCTGTCGCTAAAAAGGACCAACTGTATCCTATTGTATTCCACAGGACCCTCTACTATAGACTTTAACACAGCATACGTGGAATACGAAAAATGGCGAGTGGTCTCCCTCTGCTGTGGCTCCTTATCTAAAATCTTATGTAAGTACATCATCCATAATCGTTGTAAACTCACGAAAAAATGCGTTCGCTCGTCCACAGTACAGTAGAGCGCTCGGTGGCAGTCAGTTTCTCCTGTTGGTAATAAATAAGCCGCAAAATCTTGATCCCGATAATAACACAACCATCCTAGTTAATCACTTCTAAGACAAACCAAAAGACGAGTGCAAAAAGTTACTTCGTTCCGCTCGAGAAACGTGCGCTTCAAGGCGAAAATTACAAACATCCTCGAATCAGAAGATCGAAGGACAGTTACCAAAAATGGTAAAGGTCACTAAGCCACCAATGAACATAGCGGAATAAAGGTCGGAAAGGTAAAAAAAGAGCAAAGGTTGCATCTCGACCGTTTCGGACGATTCTGCTCGTTCTGATTAGGGAAAATCGTTTTCTCAAAAAGGGACGCGGTTTTGGATAGAAAAAATTGATTATGTAACAGTACTCCATAGGACGGTCTGAAAAGAAGCTGAGTGCCAAACTTCCACATAAATTTTATTGTTATAGACAATTCTTGATAGTGGGCGAGTAAAACCATCCGGAACTTAACTAGACGGACCATTTAGTCAGTACCTTGAACACCGTACCTGTTTGGAAATGTTTCAAAGCAATAGTAGAAGTTGAGTTGTTTAATCATTTCAAAGCTCTTCCTCTGGTGAGCAAAAAACCCTCCTATCTTGAACACGTTTTCATCTTCTGGCTTGATATAGGTAACAACTCGATTACCTCAGTCCTACTTAGTCACACTGGCCGCATGACCATAAGAAATAGTTGTGCGCGTGAACCTGAAGTGCATATTAACCAAAATAAGTGTTTGAATAGGTTAGGATAACGTAACCGTGGTTACAGTTAGGATGTAGATTAAAGCGTCCGATTGGCCGAGTTACTTAACCCAACTCAGTGACCTCAGTTTAAACCCATTTCAATAACCAGCAAGTAATGGGTGTGTTTTGCAAACACATCCCAGCAGTGCTGAACGTAGTAAAACAGCAGGGATTCTAAGTCTGAATTTCATGAAACGTGCCGCTCGGAGCTAGTACAACATAGAATTAGGAGGTTTTGTTTTGGAACAATTTATCCAGTGACGCGGCTGCACCGCAACCGCCAGGAAGGAGGAAATCCATCAAATACTAACAAGATCTTTCCTATAAGCCTATGGTAAACCCAATACTGATTATGATGAAATACCGGCACACACCAAGAGTATGACTGGTGGTTCACAATTTCGCACATTTGATGGATTCACTAACACAGAGTGGGAGGTCGACAGTACTGTGGACAGGTACAGAACGTGTGTACAACTATCTCTTCATAGTGACCGCCGATCTAGCAGAAATAACCCGACTTGAACCCGTCCGAACCCCAGTGTCACAAGTCAGAGAACACTGAGAGTGCTTCTGGCGCATGTCCCAAGGATTGGATTTGTTGGGTCGCCTCCTAATGTACTACAGACACTCGCCCTATTCTATGAACTTTTACATAAGTCTGCTCACTTTGCAGCAGTCCTCCCTCATCATTTACAAAAGAATAATCAAAGGTTATTTTTGACGTGACGTTCCAATTAGCAAGTTAGTCTACAGGCAGCAGTTTGCTGTTAGTGTCTGTTCTCAGTGGGATGCATTACCAAACAAGATTATCAGAGCTGATTTGTTCGAGAGGTTCAAATTACCGACCAGTCCGCATGTACGACAAGATCAACCAGTTCTCCTGGCCAGTCATATCACGCCTTCCCATAGGTCATCAGGAATGTGCGTCTAAGTCGGTTTACTTTGTTGACTGGCTGTATATTGTAATTTGTTGGTTGCACATGTTTACATATGTGTTACTTCAGTTTTCTCATACAGTCTGAGCCAATATACTGCGTATAAGATTCTCTTCACAGTCAACCTCATTCCTCTACACTTGAGGACGTTTTCGTTACACTTATGAACAGCCGGCCAAATGCTTATTCACGATAAACGTAGGGACAGGAACGTACAGGTGGTTATTACTTTTTTTTCTCTCGTACAAATATACGAGGCTGCAAAAAATAAGCATGAATCACGTGGTATAGACTCAAAGTAAGTAATAGAATGTTGCACTAAAAAGTCGTAAGTAAGCAAGCTTTCATACAATACACTCGATTTTCCTCAGTATATCGTTGTAGTGAAATCGATATAAGGTCATAATATGTGGCTCGCTAAGAAATATTCTCAAAAATCTAAGATTTCAGATGTAACAGATTTGAGTAAAATCTGTTTGGAGTTTTGCCATTTATAAATGTTATCTGGCCCATTCTCTGTAAGTTCCGACCTCTAAACTCTTTGGTCCAGACCTCACGTATCCATAACGATTTCTTTGTAAACAAAACAAATGTGCTAACGAACACATGTTGATAAACTTCCATTACTAGAAATACCAACGGATAACTAGCTCAGAACCGTGCACACAACACATTTAAACACCCATCAGACTGGCGCACTCGACTGACATTAAGAGGGATCCTCATCACACGTAGGCATCATCTTTGTCGTTCGGCCCATATGTCCGGTAAAATGCAAGTGGGTCTATGCACATGACAGACGTCCATTACCAACGACGATCTGTAAGGATTTTCAAAAATTCAGTATGGCAGTTTTGTTGGGAGAGTAGATACTAGGAGGAGTATCTGAAATTGCATGTAAGAATAATTTGTTGAAATGTTTTGATAGATAAATGGGTGCGGCTCATCAACACGATAAGTGAAAATATATCAGCAGAAGGAATAAGCTTGTTTCGTTGCAAAATGGTATGACTTTAAAGAATAAAAATGCACACTGAGTGTCATAAAACAGCCCAAGTAGGATTACTAAACATTAACACGATCTCACTTTGACCGGTACCTTAGTCAAAAACCCAGTCTGTATTTGCTGATGAGGACGAATGATTTTAATTCCTATTTTAAAATGAGTACTCTAGTCACCTGTCAAATGATACACTACGCAGCGTTTAAACCACCTCAGATGCCCTTCTTCAAGAGTATTGGGGAAGGCACTCGATGGGGTTGAAACTTTGAATATTTCAACTCGCTTGCATTTTTATCAGCCCGTTAAACGTAAACCTATTTAACACGACGCTCAAGCTATTTGACTACATTTACGCTCAATTTGACATGAATATTCTATGTCATCTAAATTGATAATATAACAGTCAGTTATCGCCGGGATCTTTGAGCATTCCCTCTTAAATTGTGTTCAGTGGGATTTATTCAGTAACAGTAGAAGTGTGACTTACGAAAAAGTCGTTATATTTTCATTTTGTCACTCCAGTTTCTTCTGTTCAGTATAGCACTTTCTCCAAACAAAAACATTATAGAAAGATGTACTGCCATTAGTTATTGCAGGATGAAATTTAATAATTGATTAGAGGTAGCGAGAATGTTTACAGTAAGCAACGTTTTTTCACAGACCTCGGAAATGAAGATGACGGTTACTTGGCAAATACACCTGGCTCTTCTTCATTTTGGTCAGTACGAGTGACGTGGCAACACGTAACTTTTCGTTGAAGTACTCTTTATTCTTTCTAAATGAACTAAGAATAACAGAGCAGTTTATATTTGGGAAAGCAGTATCGCAGTCAAAATCGTTTAATCGGAAAAAGGAAAAGGTACGTAAAAAAAACCTGCAATATACAAAAACTTTTAACAGTAAACCTGATGAAAACTTATTACTATGTCTGAGGCTTAAACATGAAATTACACGTTGTATGTTGTTGCACGCACTCCCGTAATTTACTGAAGAATTAAGTATCTTACACCGGAAACAAAACCTTACCGAACTCAATGCCAAACTGTCATTTATACTCGATCGATGTTAGCGATGAGTCGTAATTAATGTGGTATTCAACAATTTGCTACTAGTTCTCAGATTGATTTCAAAAACCCGAGAGATATATCCCCTTATTAAACTGTATTTGTTGGTTTCGAACGGGAAATTACTCGTACACACTTTAGACTTAAGTCGATTAGACCGACCTGCCTCTCATATTAACCTCCAGCTCATGTGCAGTCGCCATGGTAAGTTTATTGACAGAACCGGTCGATGTCTATCTCGACGGCTCGCCGAACGGTTTGCCAAACGACTGACATAGTCATTGGTGCAGCATACCGTCAACCACAGAGCAAACAGGAAGCTCGGAGTCACTGAATGAAATGCACATTCGAGTAGTCAGTCAAAACAAAAAGTCGATTAAGTCTTTTAGTGTGGTTTTACGCAAGACCAACTGAAGACTCGCGAAAAACTGTTTAGCTTTGTTGTTAAACCAACATTTATCATTGCTATGTGCTGAAAGCCAACAATCCGTTCTATTAGTTTCCGTTTTCTCTAATCTGCTAGTCTGTCTTCATCTTTCAGTCCGCTCTGATGTATACAATCCACCTGGCATTAGTTGGCAGCCGTCAACATAAAGTCGAATGAAAGTCTCTCAACTTAACAGTCTGCTTTTTAGGTGAAAGGAACATGATCATCTTTTAAAAGTGTACTGAGAATCGTAAGTTAATTTAGAAGTAAATTGCATTGACTTGCCGTAAATTGAGTCTCTGCATATCGGCCTATAAGTTGATGCCTGTAAGAAACGATAAAACAAAATGTATATTGAGACATCGTCCTTTTAAAGAAGCGAATTGAAGAACCTGTCTGATTGTGGAAGCCGTGTGCATATTAGCTAAACCCGCAACTGCTTATCGCTAACCAGGTCTGTAAAAGTATATTATGGAAAACAAAATATCAACAACATGGGCTTAATGCTCAAAAGTGAGGAAACCTGCCTGGAAAGTCAGTCCTCCGAATCATTCAGCTGACTTCAGGTAACACAAAGGGATGGTCGAGTAACTGAGTCCAAATTTAAAAGTTAGGAGCTACCGGTGTGATCTGGTAGGTCAGCGATTTTCGCGCTTGGGCATGTTGTTTCTGGTTCAGGTTCGAGTCGAGCTGTAACCATATATTTTATAACCGGGCATATTCCATAACGTCGGATGTCATAGTGTTAACTGATAGCTCTGAACTTATTTGCTGTCTAAACGGCAACAGAAACTGAACAGGGCAGGAGAGAAGTTGGGACACAATATTGTTAAATTACTGTGGTATGGATACAACTTCCTTGGCATGGCTATTGCATTATCAAAATGTTCACTGCCCCTTGAAATGACCGGAAGGCACAAACTATAAAAAAACGTATTTCGCAATACTTCCTTACAAGACAATTAAATTAAACATTTAGAAACGTTTTGACAAGCTTTCAACGCAAACGTTGACGCCGACCAATTTCGTCTATATTTACAGTATTTTGTCGGCTAAAATCGGACCGCTAATAAGCGAAGTAAACCTCTACAGACTACAAACCAGTCAAACTTCCCAAGAAATCCTTATCATAAGGCTAATAATTTAGACTGCCCGAAACATCGACGTTTTCTTCCCCAGACGGGGCAGAACTTCAGTGGTAATTCTTTTATCTGTGATGATTCAGTCAAGCATACTGTGAGGCCCATAGTCAGCACAGTTGTCCCGTGGGCAAATTGATGAAGTATAATCATCGGCCCCAGGGAGAAACGGTATTATGCATAAGTACGATCGAGGTAAAACTCAGGCTTGGTATTTTTTAGAGTGGTTGACTGAAAAACCGTTATTAGTGTTAAACAGTGTCAACTTGCAAGATGATATACAACACAGGTAACGGATAAGGATTCAAAAAACTATTAAAACAATATGTTAGCTCTGGGATACACGAACTAAACCGAGTGTATTTTCAAAGGCAGACTTATTTTCAATTATCGCCAAATATGGTTGTAATATCTTGTAACAAACGCTTGAAAATCCCCCAGTGACTGTCTTGTGACATTTATCAAATTGCAGTTCCACTCACATTACATTTACTTACACTTTACGTTTCCCACAACTGTTCCGATGGATAGCTTTAACACCGATGAGGCGTATTCTACTCTATACCAAGTTTGTTGATTATCCCAAAAGAAGTCATAGGCCACATCTTCACTATTTCAGTGGCCAGAGTCTGATCACTTTCTCCGTGGTTATGAGTACGAGGGCAATTTGTGAGGAAGAGGCAGTCATGCAAAGACCAGTGAACATCTCTCTGCCGAGGAACGATACAGACTTTTAAATACAGGATTTGGTTCGTACACTTGTAATACACGGACGCTCGGAGAAAAGGTCACATTTAGTGACATTTTTAATAATGTGAACTTTGTCGGGGAGATAAGAAGAAACATACCGCCTTGCTTGGACGGCTAAGTCAGCCAAAAACCCGATGAAACCGTGAAGACTTCAGCTCGTAGAGACCAAACGCCTGAGGATCAACTGTTCGCTCTTCAAAACAGCTACCCAAAATCCCATTAAACTAGCTACATCCGAAATTTGGTTAGAAGCGCAAAAACAAATTGGAGTGCCGCAAACTCAGAGGGAGGGTGAAAAAAATACTTCTAATGAGTAGTTCTTCGCAACGAATAATTGCAAAAGGAAAGAAACTGTGAGTCTAAGAAGCAGTCAATAGAACAAATTAGCTTACCATGCAGTAAAAATAACAGAAATCCCGGGAAGACATCTACGACAACATAGCAGCAAGGAGGCACAGGAGCCAGTAGTAACCACATACAAAATGCTAGCAAAACGAAAAGAAAACCCAAAAGTGACAGAATAGAGAGGCCTGAAGTATAAAATCAAAGCTATTGACCGCAGAAAAAATTACTTCAGGCAAATCGGAAGCAAACCATAGATGTGACTTCACGAATCCGAATTAGTCATTTAGAGACGACCCATTTTCGTTGATATTTTTCCACGAAAATCAAACTGGACACACGTTCAGCATGACCGCCGCCAAAGTCTTAGTTGAAACAAATACCAAGCACGCAGTTGATATTCAGCAACTTATTCGTTAAACAAACAGTGAAATGGTGCACCAGTAACGAAAGAGGACACATGTCACAAGATGTTAGAATCTGTAGGTTCCCTGATGTTTAGTGACTTTTCCACATGCATTTTATCCGGTGTAGTTTATGCATAGAACTTTCTTGTCTGCCAGAGTAGTTTTCACTTTGAGCTCGTGGTCAGTCTGATTCACGCTCCCTCTACCGGATCCTTTGGTTCGTTGGAGAAAACTCACATTTGTTGTTTGCGTATTTCATTTCTGATTTGTTGCTCACAACAGTACGGTGACGTTTACATCAGCAGAACAAATAGCTGGTTACGACAAAGTATAGCTGAACATACATCAAACTGGATGTTGTTCATGGTCACACGGTAGACAATGACAACAGTGCTATGAAACGGAAACCTGAACGTACCCATTGCAAGGCAATGTTTTGATGCAGTCACCTTGTTTCACGTGTTGCGGCGGAAACGAAACACAGGACTTTCTACGTTTTCTGAGGCAGTGCTACCCAGCAGTTACCATTCGGCCTTATATGTGCATAATCTTTTGACTCAGGCAGTTTGTTTCCGTTGGAACTGATAACCACCGCTCGTCTTGTGTAAAGTCCGAAGAATAGCTGTTTCATCTATTGTTGTTGTTGTTGTTGTTGTTGTTGTTGCTGCTGCTGCTGCTGCTGCTGCTGCTGCTGCTGCTGCTG
>LUCH01002825.1:51342-78141 GCA_013368495.1 Paragonimus heterotremus | reverse complement strand
CGCCTCTAAAATGTTGGTAAAGGTGTACATATTGGATTGAAAGAAGCTGTTGTCAGATTCAGTGCGAGGAGGAAAATTGTCAACGAAACAATCTGAATAAAATATTAAAGGGCTGTCAAAGAACTAGAAATCTCGTCAAGAGTTGTCTCTAGAAAAAGTCTTCTAAATCAATATTTTAAATATATTCTGGTTCAGTAGTGATATAACTCGTGTACATCGTAAATTCGAAAAGTTTTGCGGTCATCTTTAAACGGATACACAACGGGTTAGTCTCAGTCAAATATTTGCAGATCAGTTACTTTTCCGAAGGGTTCAGATAACCCAAAAAAGTATTGCTTGTCGCCCTACAAAAATGCGGTTGCCTGTCTGTGTGCCTAAAAACAGTTTGCGGAAACCCTCCATCTTCCCCGGTCAACCATTCCACAGCCACTAGTAGCGACTGTAATAAGTGATATTCCTACTAGTCGCATTCGTTTGTACACTTTTGATGATTTCTGTTTTTGACCTACTTTTGTTTTAGTCAAGCTATCCCTTTTATGATATCCGTCCCGGGACTACAATCACAACTCCCTCCGTGCCTCGCTAGCTTGACGTGCTTTTTCTGTACACCTTACTTTCCAGGGTCGATACAAATACACGAACGTCAACGCGCTGAGTTCTTGCTTTTCACTATCGATTGGTTTTAGATAGTGACTACAGACTGGGTAGTAATCTGTTGGACCGGTTCCAACACACTTGAAACCCAAGCAGACATGAACCGCTTGACACCAACACTCCCACCCCCTCCAGTAGACTGTGATCCGCCCCATGTCTATGATTCTAATGACCTATTTGACTTGCTCTAATTTTACATACGTAAAACGCATGTACCCTGGGTAATTGTAAAAGCCCGGTGAGAATGACCGAAAACAGCTGTTTGCATAACTGACTATCAGTGTCCGCAGTGAATTACTTATTTGCTAGATATGTTCGTCAAGTGCGGCTGATTAAACCAATGGAATTACTAGCTAGAGCAAGAGAGTGAAAAACAGAAGCCAATTTTTATCATCGAAACTGGATTTTGTGAAAGAAGCCTCTGAAATGTGAAAAACGGATTGAACTTGGCCGACTTTACCTCACTTGTGACACTTAGCGTTTCGAAATCAATAAATCAATCAAGATTTTTGTTGTAACGTCTTACAAATGTTCTACCGTCGGGTAGCATTCGAATCAAGTGCAGAATGAATACTGCAAATTGCCTTTCATATGTTTGCCTTGTTGTTGACCCTCTGACCATCTCAGGTTATTGTTGTATAGAATCATTGGTCCATCTTTCACATCAGCCATGAGATTCTGATACTTTTGTCATAATGCTGTAGCTGATAAAAAAAAAAAGGATTTCGGAAGTAACAGAAGCTTCTGTTGCACATCACCCATATTAATCGCAGCGATCAAACCGTCCCAAGGTTGTGTTAGTGATCGTTCTTCAAAATTACACCCAGCTGCTTGAGTCTGGATTTCGAGGATGAAATGTATGATATTCTGACCCTATTTCCTCTTTAGTGCATGAAATTTGGCTCGTTCAGCTGCTTCAAAGTTTACGGTTTGGGTCTAGTAACACCAGTAGTTTCTTGAAGGATACGCAGGAAAAAGGAATGGGTGAATCAGGTAATGACAAGTTTTTCACCAAGCTGTACGCATCTTTATCAGTTACAGTGACGGATTTAGCCCTTTGCCCATGAGACTCCACACTTTGAAGCGCCGTATACAGTCTTTGATTCCTCTTGACGAACCATGAAGACTCGGAACTATAAACAGACAATAATTCATCGTGGGAAGTTACAGGGGTCCGCGACACCAACCACAATGGTTTCAGTAATAAACTAATGGACTCATTGATTAGATCAAACCCAGAGCTAGTTTCGACGGAGTAGCAATAACAGCTTGGACTGAACAATTCAAATATTTGTCTGTTGGGAGCAATTATGCATATTATTATCAACGGTGTAATACAACCATGGTGGGAAATATGTCTAGTGAAAACCACCACACTTCTGCTTCCTTTGAAAATCCTCATCCTGGCCCTGCCCTTCAGAAAAGCCTTGTCCCTAGGTGCCTTCTCTTTTTCAACGAAACAGTATGCCCGCTATGACGGCCAAACCGAAATTCGGTATTAGTGTGATTACCATCGTTTTATTCGAATGATTATTCCAATAACGAGGATAGCTTTGTGAAGGAGAACCGACTTACAAAGGGTAACGCCTTTGCTGTGTGCAAATTCTCTCAAAATTCGTTTGAAGCGCGACTTGATTGGTAGAAAGCTGTTGTACATCCGTGATTAATTCACTGTAAAGTTTCATTTGAACACATATCTATTAATGCAACTGGTGACATCGAATACCATTCGAACTTGCAAGACTGACATGATGTTTGTCGGTCCGTAATAAACCTTATTCAAAATTGTTTGCACTGTTTATCAAAACACCCCTTCTTGCGTCTGTAAGTGATCGAAAGCAATCACATTTTCAGCAGATCCAGCCTAAATCTGTAATCTACTTTATAAGTAACATTTTATCTTAACCTCTGTTGGCTAAGCGGATATCAGTTGACAGCAAGACAACCAATCCAACGACAAAACAGCTAACTTTTTTCCTAGTGTGATCTATAGAAATAACGACCAAATGACGTAAATAAGAGAAAAAGCAATTTGCTAGAAAATTTACTCTTCTGAAAGCCAACATTTATTAGTTTCCAGAAATCTTCAAGACCATTTATTGTAAACGTTACGTTCGTTTATTGTGACTGCAAATTCTTCCAATCATCCCACCAAATGCCTAACATCTGACTGCTTTTCGATGCAAAATGTTCAATGTTTATTACAATGTTTACGTGTGTTGAACCAAAGATTTCCCGGTGTACTAGTATTAATCGCGAAATTTTGGGTTTTCGCGTGGAATTCTGGTACATTTAAACTAATATTTTAAATGCTGCCCTTGCAAAGTGATGCGCTGGTCGAACTCAGTTTGCTGTTTCAAAATCTATGCCAACAGGTGCCCTAATCAGCCGACATGCCTGCATCAGTCTACTTCCTTCAGCAACCTTGATAACTAGAAAGTGAGTGGTATGGGGAACATAACTTTAATTTCAATCAGAAGTAACTCAGATGCCCATTTATTGTGTTTTGTAATGCTATATTCGCACTGCAATACTTGCACCTAGCTGGAAAGCTGTGGACTTATTCACAATGGTATAGTACAAACAATCACAAGTGAGTACCTTTATGGTCAGAGTAGACTTATTACAGAGCCCACCGACAACACGGGGCCGAGCAACAGGGGGGGATAGTTGGTCATAGGTAAATACCAATCATGAGACAGCAAGGCCAGTTTGGATAAAACTACCAGCAAACCTATGGGAAACGAGAAGTATCTCTAATCATTTGGTCTTGGAAAAACCGCTCGCTCTCAACATCATTACTACAGACCATCCTTCACAATTTCAAACAGAACGATGAAACAGTTTCTGGCCAAACATTTGTATGCCAAGTGTTTGGACGTCACCACTATATAATTTATCTTAATGAAGGTAAGGTACACGTATAATGGCGCGTAATAGTAAATTTATGTAGTAGAGCTGAATTTCATTCACAATTGTTCGCAGCTGTCAACTCCCATGCATTTTTCACTCAGGCTTCTCCGAAGAGATGGACCGCACTCGAGTTTCTCCTTTTTTTAGAAATCGTAATTAGTGCACAACCTTACCACTTTTGGGATTAAACTTCCGGTCACACGTTTATAATGCGACTGTGCTAACAACTGCGCCGTCAACCTTACATTTATCACCCCTGAATCATCACACGCAAATGTCCAGCCACATTCGCTTGTGAGTAACACTTGGAGTATCCGAACGTCTCGATTGGGGACATCCTGTCTGCGTATTAACTCCGGTCACCGATTTCACGAGTAGCACCTGCCTCCAAGTTGAACTAACAACAATCGTTAAGCTCGATGAACGGTATTTTGATTACGGGTAAGCAGTATGAGCTTCTTCTAAACGTAAGTTGAACACCGCTCAAGAAAGGTCGCAATATCGCTCATCGAGTTTAATTGATAATGAAGCTTTTGTTCAAGAGGTGTCAGTTTGACACGCGTGCTTTTACTGACAGTGTTTCGACGATTCATTCAATTTTTCCCATATGAACATCAAAATGAGCCCCACATTACCAGTAGTATCCGTAAGGAATGTTTGAAGTTAATGAAATAACTTGCGGTGTCTCGCTCAACAAAACACACAAGAACAATTCTAATCTCTCGGATTGAATATTCTTCCAAAGCTTTTTGTGATGACCGAAAAGCTCCATACATTCAAAACTCACTGTATCTAATGAAATGGAGATCAGCAGTTTTTCGATTTTCCTAGTCATTATAATGACTAGACCTCGAGACAGAACGTTATAACGGTCTGCTTATGGTGAACTTACAGGTAGAAGAAAGCATTCTTAAATCTATGGATTCGCACCAGGAGATTACATGCTGAGATTGGCAAAAATCTTTTTTCAAAAGTCAAGAATTTGTGCTTAACAAATTCTAGAAGAAGAAGAAGAAGGCTTCGTTATGAAGATGCGAATGAATTATAGTCACAGACTGAACATCACCCACAATTGATCGCAGCCGTCGCACTTCCATAGACGTCCCGGTCCGAAAGTGGTTTGGCGTTCACATATGATAATTCGGTCGTGCTTATTGTGAGGTCAAAGGCGCAGTAGTAAACATGGTTGCCTCATGAAAGCTTGGCAATAGTTCTAGTCCCGGCAATGTCAAGGATATACACTACTGACGAGCTCTAATTAGAGTGAAACTCGAGTCTAGTGCTTCTTTTTGAAAGGAGCCGACTGGAACCTCTATGGGAATGCGACAGCTGCGACCAACTGTGAGGGATGTTCAATCTATGTGAAAACCAAAATCTCCTACTACTCTTCAGTTATTGTAGTTACCCTGAAAATAACATTGGATATCCAAGGTAGAATGAAGGTGATGAAATTGGAAAGCTGCACTTTTAATGGAAGAAACATATTCCTACAATACAGTTCAACAGGGACCATATTATCGACAACAATGTGAACCACAAAATGATCTGCAAGTTGCAAAGTACTTGCCTGCTGGCTCAATTGTGTAGCCTCTTAGGTATTAGAGCGTTGGACCCCTAAATCATTGGCACGCACTCATCTGATCAATCTAGCTGTGATGTAGTACGTAATTTCAAATGCAGTTGTAATGAGGCCTGCATAAGCAGTGCAAATCGGCGCTGTCATCAAAGTACGGTGATCAGATTCTTAAGCGATCATCAGCGAGTGTTAAAAACGATTTGCTAGCCATTTCAAACACGAGGAACCAGATTTCATCGTCCACTAGACACATCCTAATATTCAGTAGCTTAGTTTACTTAAGTTTCATACCTATCTTTATCTCACGAAGCAGAATCGAACAATAGTTTAGCTTTTTTGGATGTACTCATTATTAGACGTTCGGACGGCACGTTACAGCGCTCAGTTCACCGCAAAGCGACTTGGAGTGGTCAATATCTTCAGTTTTCCAGCTTTGCTCCTATTGCATACAAACGGGGTTTGGTTAAGACACTGTTTCATAGAGCAAGACGTATTTGCTCCCCCGATACACTGCAGATGGAACAGGAATTGCTGAGACAAACGTTATTAGCAAATGGATACCCCGACAAATTCATCAGGTCACATAATACGGTGAAGAAGAGCACTCAGCCCATATTGACATCTCAAAAGAAGGATGTTTTCTTATTCTTCCCATTCAAAGGTGACCATTTAGCCAACGACATAAAGCACAAACTAAAGTCTGCTCTGGCTCGAACGTATACGGCTGCGCAGTTGCGCTTATTTCAAACCACCAGAGGACTAGTTCTCCGCAATCGCGAATGTAGCTTGCCAAACTCTCCTGCCTCCCATGTTGTTTACCAGTTCACTTGCAGTTGCAGTGACGTTTACATAGGCAGAACAGATCGACAACTATCTCAGCGAGTCGCCGAACACATTCCGAAATGGTTGAAACAACACATGACGCACCAGCCTCAACCTGTTGCACTGACGGCTCGAAACCCAACGTCATCGATTGCTAAACACCTCATGACAACAGGTCACCAAGTTGACCCATTAAACTCATTCAAGATACTGTTACGCAACCGAAACCCGAAGCTATTAGCTTTTTGTGAAGCGATGCTCATCCGAACTTACCAGCCGAGGTTGTGTGCACAGAAGTGGTTGAGGCAACCTATCGGGTTGCCATGGTCGTGATTACATAATACTTGATGTGCTTGTATGTGTGTCTAATCCCTGTCTGTCCTTATCTGTATGATGTATTTAACTTGCATGTTTTACATTTGCGACTGATGAGAGTAAATGAAATGTTAACATATCGCAATGTATGTCTTTTTTCTGCTCTAATGAATTGGTTAAATGGTACCCAGTGTTTCAAAATTCTAGTTTACTTAGTCAGATCATTCAATATGTTGTTACGTAATCGTAGCAGACACTGTAAATCAGAGAACATAGATCGTTTTTATATGATGCTGAAGTGTGCAAAAGGAGCTCGATGTTACGCTATTTTTCATTGCATTTTGGTTCCGATCAGTCGTGCGTTTATTACGTGGACAAAGTATAGTCGAGCATAGTTTGTTGCACCTCAACTGATGGTCACTACAGACCACAGAACTACACGAAACCGAAAGCCACGATACTCTTTAGGGAATGCGGCAAACAGTCAGAGAACATAGCCTAACACATTAGTTGGACATTGCTTCCCAACTATCTAACCAGAGTTGTGAGCGGTTACCGATTTTAAGGATCGGCAGCTATCAGAATTCCGGCACATATCGGGTTAAATCCTATTTGTTGTCTATCTGGTAATCTCGTTGAAACAAAATATAAAGTGACTGATGAAATTTATTCGCTAGCATTTGTCTCATTCTTGCTGACAATTCCAGCTAGCTCCCCCTGTCTCACAGCGAGCCCGTACACCTCCGGTAATGATGCTGTTCATCGTTTATTTAGTCCAAATGTATTGCTGCTTTTATTCTTTCTTCCCGAAATATTGTACTATCAACAACTTGATTTCAAGTGCAGTTTGAAAGCAATTTTGAATTTGGTCCGAACTTGATTCTTTGACGCAATATATTCATGGTAATAATGCTTTTACCAATTTTAGACGTCATTTTATGTTTCACATCTAGAGTCTGTCTTAGCTCTGTAAAATACTACCATTTTGTATGTACTAATTACCCATTCATTATTTTGGTCTCCGGTAAGTTTTCTTGGACTTGTAAAGAAATAGTTGGGGATTATTTTTCAATATATAAAGCTCTGTTGAGCTAGCTACTGCTTTTGCCCTACTTGTTGACGTTGCTTGAACGAACACTCCGTTCACACAAGTAAATTCCATTAGAGCGCTAAGAAACTCTGTGCTGTCCAGTAAAATGAAAAGTTCGTTTGAATGAATCAACGGTCTGGAAAAATTCCGGCTTGACCCATGAAGATGTTAGATTCGGATTCAAACCAAGGCTCAGTAACAGTAAACGAATAAAAATTTGAGGACATTTGACAGCGCTAGGATTCATGAATGACAGTCAATATTCGGAAGTTCATGATATTACCTTGGAGTTTTATCCAATAAAAAGGCTTCTGTTACAACTCGTCTTTATGAGCAAATGGACAACAGTAGGTTTCTTCTTCCCCTTGACAAACAAGAGGTGTAAAGTTTGTGCTATTATGTTCCCAGTGAATATCTCGAACTAGTCATTTCATTTCGAGTCGTTAGCGACTTGACCGAAAGTTTGTTTGATGATGTGCTCCCAACATACCGCTTACGTCGAATTCGCGAAGCAATGTGTATGAACCTCGTCTGGTAATTGCAGTCGTAACCACCAGCGACTTTCGTCATTAATAAATTTTTGTGAGGCTAAAGGACCCAAGTACTAGGATTCAGTCAGTTTGTCTTATTTGATAAGGCATATACATCGAAATATATAAATATATTTGCAAACAGATTGTAGCAATGCCCTTATGATCCTTGACAATCAACAACAGCAGAGGATTACTGTTAAATCGCTGCTGGCGATTTAGACTAATTCACTCAGTCAGGCATATTCGACAATTTCAATAACGCTTATTCAGACGGTCAGGTTAACGGGACTAACTTCTAAATCTGAAAAACTTCAGAAAAGACGATCAAATAGATAGGAACTTATACGGTACTGCTTAATAAAATCACAACAAAGGCACTGTCTCACGTTGAATGTGAATCAACCGGGTACACAAATTATTCAGCAAAGGAGTTCAAAATGGGGCAACTAAGCACGTGTTCACAAACAGCCACCAGTCAACGGGAAATGACCTCATTAAAACAATTGGGTACAGATGTAGAAGAGAACGTGTCAACAACTCCATGGAGGAAGTTTTAACAGATAGACAATGATAGTTGTAAAAAGGAAAAAGGAAACATTTTCTGTGTAATTATGGTACAAAATTCGTTATAATCGTTTACTAGACACAGCAAAGAAATAAAGACAGATTGAGGATAGGCTTCCTACAACCTAAACAAACACATATCAACGGATTCATCATTCCGCATCATACCAGACAGAAGACGACAAACATACCAGACGAACTTCGGCAAATCCAACAATTACTATTCTCAGTGAATAAAACGTTAACAGTACATTGAAGCGGTATCTAAAAGCGTAGCCTTCGATCTTTAACAGGACAGTGTGTCCAGAACATTGTTAATGCAACACAAACTCAACATACATTTTATATCTGACATATTAGTTTTCATCTACTGGTTACTTTTGATAACTATGTGAACAAATTCTGGATTAAATCAAGTAAAAATCCCCAGCGTAGTCATGAAAAATACTGTGTAGCGAACAAGCTCGTTTTCAGTGATTTATCATCAGGCTAAATACATCGCATTTATATCACGAATTTCACAGGGGAATCATTAGAGGAGGTAAACGGGGAACGGGTGATTAATCAGGTCAATCAATTCAATGTCACACTGCAATCAAGTACCCACTTGAACCGTGGGTCTTGACAGGCTGACAGAGTGTGGGGTTGGCCATGGCAGATCCAACGCCTGAACAAAACATTGCTGGACACACAGAGGTGGGTTGTACAGGCGAATCCCAATAGCTTCAGCTGTGGACAGAATCCTACGCTTCACTGCCCTCGATTGAGTGGCTTTAACTCGGTAGATCAAGCGAAACGAACAATTGAGTTCAGCGATAGGCCAATGTTGTTTCTATAAGAGATACGTGGACGACATCTTGTGCGTACTCGATAACAACGTAGATCCGACTGATATTTTGGCTAAATTCAATACCGCGCATCAAAATTTACAATTCACGTTGGAGATCGAAACAAATAATCAACTAGGCTTTTTGGATGTACGTTTGCGTCGCCGCGCGGATGGCTCAATTCAACGCGCGATATACAGAAAGGGCACGTGGAATGGTCAGTACATTCATTTTCATAGTTTTGTACCACTCGCCCTGAAAAGAAATCTAATCAACTGTTTGACGGATAGAGCGGTCAGAATTTGCACGAGTGATGCTATAGCCGAAGAGTTGACTTTCATACATACAGTATTCATACAAAATGGCTACCCGGAAAGGTTTTTAAACAGAGCTATGTAACAGCAAAGTGAAAGGGGCCAGTTGTATCAAGCGGAAAAGAAAACTGTACACATCGGGTTACCCTTCAAGGGTGACACGTTAGCTGAAACTATTACACGTAGACTCACAAAGGCAGTTAGTTCAACGTTCTACGCGGCTAACTTACGTGTCCACTTCACAACCAATCCGGTTTTGTGCCCACGACTAAAAGATAAAGTGCCTGTTTCAGCAGCCTCATTTTATGTATACTCATTTACTTGTTCCTGTGGAACCAGTTATGTAGGCCGCACGACCAGACGCTCATCCGAACGGGTCCAGGAACACCACCCAGCTTGGTTGAACAGTGGTATAACGAAGTCTGTCAACAGTGCCATACTATCGCATTGAATTGATTGACCTGATTAATCGCCCGTTCCCCGTTTACCTCCTCTAATGATTCCCCTGTGAAATTCGTGATATAAATGTGATGTATTTAGCCTGATGATAAATCACTGAAAACGAGCTTGTTCGCTACACAGTATTTTTCATGACTACGCTGGGGATTTTTACTCGATTTAAACAGGCCAAAGACCCCATTGCGCTCAGAGAACTTAATAAGTGTATTAAGTTTAGTGCAAGACTGGCTGAAGCGAAAGCTACTCTTCGGTTTCTTGATAAATGCATGGACACTTGTGAATACCCGAAGTATCTTACGGCGAAATCGAATCACAATAACTGCGACTTCATTACAGCGACATGCACTTAATGAACAGGACACCACCCGCAGTTTGCTCGGTGAATTAGAGATTAATCTTGCAAAGGCACTCCTCGTTCTCGATCGACTGACACCGGAGGAACGGCACACTTTTGAGGCTTATTTCGCGCAGGTTGCAATGAAACGGGGTGAAAAGAAGCTGGACCTACTACTCAAACAGATCAATCCAACGAAGCCTTCCTCGGAGTTTCCCACTAATCCAGAGCGGTACGTCCACAATTTTTCTTCTATCAATCTAGACAAAGTATTACTCGAAGTGCTATCGTTAGGCCCTAAGTTTTGTTGTCCACAACGTAAAACTAGGCAGTTGGACTTAGAAGTGCAATTTGAGAACTTGTACGCACAGGTGTCTGATCTCGATCCTACCTCGATGCTAGATGCGGAGCAACTGAAATCTACGCTAGTGAATTCTTGCTATCAGTGATAAATCACTGAAAACGAGCTTATTCTCTACACAGTATTTTTCAAATTCTGGATTGTATGCCAGTGCGTTTGTTCACTGGGATATTTGGAAGCAACCAAGTAGTTAAATAGTTAATTCTGTTAGCATAGAACTATATATTTTTCTCAAGGTGCAATTAGCAGTCGTCTGCACGTGTTTGATAGAGCTCTCTTCTTTAAATGTTTAGCTTCGGAAATTCGAAAGTACAAACCTCCCTATGTAATAAAAAATAATTTTATCTTCCGACCGGTAGTCTCACTGGAACGAATTACATCAGGTGACTGACAACAGTCAGTAATCTTCTGGTTTTGACGTTAACTGGGACAGTCTACATTTTCTCAGGAAAAAGAAAATAATCTGTTTTCAACATGCCATCAAGCAGGAGTTACGTCACCTCTTTAATAATTTGAAGAAAAAAGGTCATCTCTGAAGTTTCACTAGGAAAATAACAAAACGAACCCCACATCCTCTGGCTACGCAACATGAGCAGCACATATTCGTTCGTTCTTTTGCAACTAAAGACGACACATAAGTGATTTGTCCCAAATGATGACCTTTTGTTGAATCGCCAAGAACCATTCCGACCGCAACATTTTGACCCTCTTTTTAACAGATACGCCCGAGCTACTGTCTAACGTGAGAAAAACGGCGTCTTCACGGCGGACATGTTTGGTTTTTTGTATTCTGTTGTGCGACGGATCAAACAATGATCGCACCGCTGGGAGAATTTTGGACGAAGATGAAAACATCATCCAAGATATCTTAAAAACAGAGTCAGAAATTCTACAATGATCATCATTGTAATACACATGGTTGACACAGACCACAACGTGAAACATGGTTAACATTTCCCAAAGCGTCCAAAGAAAGACGAATTTTATTTCAATGCAAAAATGTCGCAAAGGCCAAAGCATCTGTAATTTATTCGTAACATCTGTTGCTATGCTGTTATGAAAATTGTATTCAGCTTCTAAACTCCTTTGTTCCTCTATACATCTACCTAACAACGAGCATGTTATTCAAAAATTGACAGACTGTGTACACCAGACTGTTGTTTAATAAGGTCAACCTGATTACGCCTACTTCATGCAGATTTGGTAGTATTCCGCTCATCTCAAGTATATGATAGCAAAAAATCTAGTTAACTGCTGGCCAGTCACCTTTGAACGCAACTGTTCATTTCTTGGCTGTAAATTATAAACTGAATGTTTATAACCAACTTACCTTCTAATGTCTTCCCACGTCTCCATGGACATTAAGACACCATGAGGATCACAGTTCAGTTGTTATTCGTAACAATTTTGCATCCACATACGTAGTGTTATCACTAGCTGACCTGACAACTTTCTCATCGTGCTGTTCGTAATAAGTGTTATAGAATGACAATCGTTCAGTATCTGTTGGCCATCCGATTTATTTGAAATACTTTTACTTCAGACGACGAAGTAACATTCAGTTATTCTTTTCCACTCCAAATTTAACCTAGACAGACGATGTTTTGGATATATTTCGGTTAGTCTCTTAGCGATAAATTTGGTTTCAGTTTACATCTAACATCGTCAGAATAAAATCAGAATTTCTGTGCACAGTAAACCAACTGTCTGCGGAATATAAGTTCACTGCACACTAAGGATTATTTACTATACGGTTTCGAAAGATAAACAAACGTTTTTCGGTGCTTACTGTCTAGTCATTTAATTTTGTCCGCTGAAATCTGCGTTGAATGAGAGCTGGTGGTTGACACTTACAAATGAATTGCCGCTATCTGGTCATCCTCCACGGAGGTTGTTCATTCACTCCTCTGTCAATTAACCGCGTCCAAAACAGCAGACAGTGTTTTTGGTTTCATCGCTGATTTCATATAAACTAGCTGAGATTTTGTCCGTGTTTGAAGTCAATCAGCCATCATCAACTTGTTTCTGGTTTTTACTGACAGACAGTCAGTCGGCGCCTACTCATCAGGATGTAACTGTGCAGACATGTCTGCACTTATAACGTTCAGTTTGATAATTGAACTAGGTCGGCCAAATTGTCCGTTGTCTCCGGGCGCGACAAAGACAGGTTATCTTATCCGTGAAGTGATTTTGATATGGCTATTGAGTTCGGCTGAGATAATTGTGTATCAGATGAGCAGAGGTCATGATTTCACAGACACAGACGAATTCGTCAGGGTCGGTTGTTGAAAGTACTGTCTTAAGTCCGTCAAATTTAAGAGGTCAAGTGAATTGTTTGTTTTCATTTTAAGAACAATGCTTAATATACTTAGTATCGCCAGAGAAGAACGAATATCTGAATGTGGTAAATCGTAGTTCTGTTTCCAATGTATTTCACTACCGAGACAACGATAATCTATGGAAAATCCTAATAATCTTTACCATCAATGTAGTCAAGAACGATAGCGGGACTGCTACGTATTATTTCCATGTCTGTTTCTCATGTATGTCTATAAACAATTCCATCGTGGAGGGATCGATTTGACCCGAGTGCAAAGTAGTTCACACATGTGACACATTGCAAGCTGACGATGTTGATTTTATAAATGATGAACTGATCAAATTAAAAAAATTAGCTACCAAAATACACATATTGGGTTTGTTAACAATTTCTGTGACACAAGGCATGATCTGTCTGAACAGATCTATGAGTTCAGGATAAACAACTGTTGAAATTTATCAAGATTCTTCAGAAATGCCCTGTTCAAGTGAATATTCCAACTTACTGCAAAACTCAGGGATTACTACTTAAGATACCCCGACAGTCGATCCGAGGACATGGTTGAGAAGTCTGCGAAAATGGATACAGGTACGAATGATTCCTCTCAATAAATGCGTTTTTCACAGGTAACCGACAGTATATTTTGATTAGTCACCACCAAAGAACAAATTCGGGTTGCCAACGAAATGATACAGATCCATCCAAGCACGCGTGATCAGAAGTGTACAGATAACCACTGATCAGTATTATAAGGTGGTTCAACACATTACACATTCGTTGAATACCAAATGCGAAACCCGATTAGCAAATGTTTCAAATGATTCAAAGTGAAGAAAACTGTGAGTTTAGCTGAATCACCTAAGGATCCAAACTTACTATCTAACCTTGATGACGCCATGATGAAATGAAACAAACAATCATACGACATATTTGTTTGAAACATAGAAAGTCTTTGAAAGGTTGCCCTACGCATCGTGGTTAATTACAGCTGCAGAACCACAAGTGCACACTGGAGATCTTTTCTGGCACAAACAATTACCATCCAACGGCACATATGTAAGCTAACTGACCGACCTTTCTTCAGTATCCGCAAAAGAGTTCCGGAGGTCAATATTATCAACAGATAACACTTAGAGTAGCGGCAGATTGAATCTGCAGTTTGGAACTGAGTGAGCCAGGACCATACAACGGAGAGTTAAAATTTCTCTACCGATGGTCAGTGTAATGGGAAAGTTGGAAGAATTTACAGGATTGCACAAAAGATGTTTCTGAAGTGATATACAGCTGCAAAGTGTGCCATGCATTCCGCTTTCACAGAATAACATATGGCCTAGTAAATTCGGTACAATGCTCTTGATCAATTAGTACAGAAATTAAAACCTGTTGACAGCCACAAAGCCAAAAAATGAGACAAAAATTTAAATGGTGGCACTCAATGGTAGTCTCCACACTCTGATCTGTCTTCGAACTATTTTTCAAACACAAGTAACCAAACGCGTCTCTCTAACCTTGAACGGAATACGCGAAGGAAGAGAGAGAATAAGCTTCACGGTGAATGAGTTCACGACTTCTTCCATCGAACCTATAGGTTATCCCTTTCTTTGCGCTGCTCATCTTCATGTATTCACATCCGGCTTCCATCCACTGATTTCAGAGTCCACTCAACTGTTCGGGAAATTCATAGGAAGATGGAACAAGGTAATTGCGTCTACTCGCTCCAACAGTAACGAGTAGGACCCGTCGATGAATTAGCAGCATGGCGAACAGACATTGAATTTAGTGGACTGAAATAAAATCCAAATTTATATTGTGCGAATTACGGCATAGTAGACAATAAAGTTACATCGCTGAGGTTCATACTTTTAGTTCACGGATTCATCATGCGTTTAGTAAGTGAAAATCCATAAGGAAAACAAGCCAAAATATCGGGTTCATCCAGCCAAAATCTTCAAATAATGACCTGGTGAACAATTTTCGTGAACGCTATATTAATTGTGTTTGTTTGGGCTAACACGAACACGTTTCTGTATGTCTCACCAAAGACAGTTTGCGAATTCTCATCAGTTTAATTAGCCTAGTGGTTTTGGTTAATGAATTTTTATCTTCATCCGCCACATTCTACTCGATTACAGCATCGCTCATTTGATTAAATGACCACCAATTCAATGTCCCAATTTATTGCATTAGTTCACTGCAAACAACGAATCCTTTTCAGTTTAATTGAAAATGGTAATCCGTGAAAATCTTCAGATGTCATTTGAGTTGTCGCGGTGACGAATGGACACGTGAATTGAACCTAATTCTAGCCTTCAACTTTCATCATGTTTAAAACACAACAGATCATCATTAGAGTGTTTGGGTTCGAACTCGATGAGAGTCGGTGTCTGTGAACGTTTGAAATGTGCGATGCATGAAATCGATTGTGCTAAAACGAAAACTTTCGTAGAGAACACACTTAAAAAACGGAAAGCGAAAATGTTGTTCAAGCTGTAGAAGAACTGTCGTCTGGTTCAAACGTCATTCTTGGTCTAGGATATAACTGGAGACTACCGAGATTATCCATCATCAACATCCAACTGGAATACATTAACAGCTCTCATCTATTTTGTCATTTGCTACTAGACCTCGACGATGATTCTATATGGAAATTTAGGAAGACGCAATTGTCAGAGATGTGAATAAAGTTAGCTTGATTTTATTGCGAATGTACAATACTCAGCCCTTCATAAATCTAGATATTTAATCACAAATCACGTATACACAGGTTTATTTTGAATATCCATGAGGGCATACGAGTGCACGGCATGATCTGCTTGACAAATGCCACGTTTGTGCGTTCACCCGAGGATACTAGTTTCGGTCAGGTATAACACACTGAGGCATTATCTGAGTGATCTTCAACGATTAATCTGTGGACAGCCTTACAACAAACCAACAAGAATGAACAAAACCAAAGCATCAGACAAAGAATTCAACCAATCACATCGAAGCTGCGAGCAATTTCAGCCAAGTGCGTGCGAGGTCACAATCATAAAAGTATATAAACGCTGGATTTTCTGTTCAAAATTCTAATTGTCTGTTTCAACATTTTGATGATGAAGTTTGTCTCATCGATCCTTATGCTGCTTTGTTGTGCCGTCCAATTTGCACATTCACGTAAGTCTGAATGGTTGTAACGATCCACATTAGACTCCAGAGTGTGTAATTGGAATGGTGCTTATCAGTGATAGCTAAATGATTGAAACGCATGGTTTCGTTCACATCGCGCAGTGAGGTTTCCACAAAAAAATATCAGTCAATATTGAATCACTTTTTGTCATTTTTCAATTACAGGAGAGCAAGTTGGTGAGTAATGGTAGTGTGCATATTCACCTCATAAAATCTGGGACTGGGTTGCATATCTGAAGATGTTTTCACTGAGATAAACTGCAGGCTTATTTTACAGCAACTTAGTTGTCTACTGAGGTGTAAACATCTTGAAAACCAACATCGATAAAGCAGCTTCCCCCTTACATCACAGAGTATTCCTCCCGGCGGGTTTCTCGTAAAACTGTTTCATAGTTGTATCAAGCCTGCAATGTTTGCAGGGTGTAGGCATTTCGTCCCGTCTCGTTAGCTGACAGAGTGAAACATTCGCTTATGTGGGTTTAGTACATGGCGACAGGACGACGAAATGAACGAATGTTATGTGCGCCCAAATCCGAAAGGGGTAATGTGTTCCGGTACCATGGATGTAGCATTGATTACATCAACACCTTTTGGCATGAGAAACTCGGAGTGTACCGTATGATTATCAACGCTCCGGTATACACCAGCACAATGAGGTTGCAATTGCATAATCGTGAACTAAGTGGCGATGATACCCACTTAATCTAATGTGTTTAAATGCTCTGCAATCAAAGATGCCGAATTTCTTTCCTGAAATTGACATAACGGCCAGCGTCGATTCATCGCTTCCACCAACTACTTGGATATGTGCTCCACTTCTCTTTGTCGAAAATATTTGTCAATTCTCCTGATGTGCGTGTGTCAGTGCAACTGCAAGTGAGTTAGCAAGTAACGCGAGAGAAAGTGGTTTATGACAGAGGATGACCAGTGTGAAAGAGAGCAGTTCTGTGAGTGGATAGCTACGCTGGATGAGTGCCGTCAATAGGGGATCTCAGATTCTGAGCTAAATCGTACTGTGGTCTGTCGTTGGTCAATATCCCTTTGAACCGGCAGTGAATGTCATTGATGGTTGGTCACCCGCAAACCATTCAAACAAACTTAACGGGATAAATATTCTCGAACAGAACTTTTCGCACTTGGGTAATATACACCACATTTGGGGTACAACATATTCTTTATAAATAAGAGCATAAGAGCATTACCGAAATGTTCCAGACCTCAGTTGCACTTTCGGAAAAGGACCAAAAACCAGACAATGAACAGCTCAACTACAATAAGCTTAGAGTGTCACTACTCCCTACTTCGAAATCTTCTATGCACGATCAACTTACAAAAGCAACACATTAAATTGAACGTCTGTCGAAAACCTTCATGGTTCATGTTGGTCAAATATGGTTACGGACTGATCTGGTAAATACCCACAATTAATTTTGTTTGGGTTAATGCACGCCGGTTAGTCAGTAGCTTCTCAGGAATAACAGAGCATTCGAAGTACTATCCCTTCATTTCTTTTATTCAGGCGAGTTCTGAAGTCTTGTGATGACTACTGTACATGGAATGAACCGACTGTCAAAATGGTGAATTATGTTTAGCCATACACGACTATTAGCGGCATGTAAATATAACCATTACTTCGGTGTAATCTACTTCAAATAGTCAAGTACGTGACTGACTTATGAATAACTAAATTGCAGCTGGCGACTGATGGCAAACAATCATCTGGCCAAAACTATAGCTATTTTAACAAGATATTTCAGGGTTGAACATGCACTGGGTGCACTGTATTGGTTTAGCGCGAATAGTTGTATGCACAATGGAAGTTGAGCATTTTTAATGTTCTGTCTGTACAAGTGTGAACCAACTATTCAGTGACGCTTATAATGATACATACATGTGTCCAGTTTTCCTCAATAGGTTTACGGGTATCTATTGTATGAGCCCTTGTGAAAGTATCAACTTTTCATGAAATTCACAAATGTGAACGTTTAATGGATCAATCTTGTTTTACATAGTATCTTTGTCAAACCTATGAAAGAAATGGTGAAAAAGACAATACCTATACAAGAACACATTTGAGTTAAATATATGGTGACCAGTGACTCAGATATCAGGAAAAATGTGGCATGTTACAACTGTCACCTTTTACACTGTTTTTTTTAAGAGCTTTCGAAATACATTGATTCGTAGTTGTATATATAACGAGCGAGTTATTATTTTGAGGTGCATGGTTCAAAGCGTTCTGCGTACGATTCCACTAATGGACAATTTGTTTTTGTCTGCGAATGCGACAAGCTTTATTGAGCAGTACCCTATATTATTTCGGATTATTGGGCTACGCACCGTGGCATCAAAACCGACTGGTAAGTAAGCCGATCTACGAAGGGTTGTGGATATTTTCATTCTGGAAAGCAGATAATGCTTACAATGCAGGATTCATCTACGTACAACTTTAGAAATGTGTATCAACGTGCATAGGTGAATATTAATGATATGAACACGCAACACTGAAGCGACGTTGTTGAACGGGGTTTTGTTACGGATTCGCTGTCTGAGACTTGGATTTTTAAAGGATTTTAGAGCACAAATGTTCGTTATTTATCATAATGCCATTTGAAAGTTTTTTACGACACGTTTGCCCTGAGAAATTCTGTCTCCCTGTGATTTTTGGTATTTTTTGGCATCTTGACTCGCTTTGATAGATATCGCCACGACAACGGAATACTTTACGTTTTATTTACCTTTCTGTGGTAGTTGAGGCAGTCGAGCTCTTCGACTCACAGGGTGAGTCATGTGACGGTTGATCGTTTTAATGTAGTTTTGCAAACTTTACGCTTCAAATTCAAAGGCTGGATAATTTTGTAAGAACAACCACTATTATGTTTTATCGCAGTCAATTAACATGAAATATGTCTGACTACCTTTTCCCGGACCAGATCCTAAACACTTCTTGCATTATACTACATACCTCTCCATTTAAATGGTCTATGTTTTTAATAGGCTACCGCATGGAATTCCAATTGTTTGAGTCAATCACTCAGACAGTGTCACGGTGGAAGTTTATCGGATAAACGTTTTGCTTGGAGTTTTTCTAATTTGAAGCTGTCAAGACCAGTCGGCTGAAATGCTATCCACGATGTTGAATAAATTACCGTACGGAGGTAGACTGAACTACTTCCCGCTTTATATTAACACGCATTATTAGGTCATAAAGTTTGCGAGAAAAAATGTTTGCTCAGTAAAATCGGATGCATGAAATTTTGAGGCTAATAATCAGCTGCAAGTTAGTTATGGACAAAGTGTTTCTAAAAATGAACGCATTATTCATGACACAGCATTCAGGTGCATTCATCTGGATAAAAAGTTTCAGAAGCTAGTGTCAAATCATTAGGTTTCCTTCGTGTCACAGTTTGTTATGGTCATTCTGTCTTTCCGTAGATGACTTATGTGACATGGCTGATGGTGAGTTTGCTAACCTCTAATAAGTTAATTTCCTGAGCACTTGCGCAACCATGAAGAAGAATATTTCAGACAGTGGACTTTGTAGTTTTCAGCCTCGAACTCATCGAGAGTGAGTTACGCGTCTCCTCATAGCCTGTTTGTTTGGTCATGAAAGGAATCAAACATTCAGACGTGTCCTTTTTGCGTGAGATTATCATACGGAATAGTCGAATTGTGGGGCGACAAGACTTCATCAGTTGCATCCGTCACAGTAACAACGTTAAAACAATGGATGTGCCTATCTTACATGGCCTTGTCAGTGTTTCTTTATGAGTTGGCTTAAGAGAACTTCGTGCACGACTGTCTTAAATGTACCGTGGAGATCTGAACATGACACCATTGTTGAGACTTGTTCAGTTTTTATATATTATCTTCAATGCGAATTTCTAGAATACATTCGAAGTGAGCAAAACAACCTAATAACCACTTCACATAGCAACATTCTCTTTGTTTACATCTACATTTCACTTAAAATTCTGTGAGCCATACTAATACATTCGTAAGGTTTTTAATTATCACGACAGCAGAACACATTCAAGTAGTAAAAATATACGCAAGAAAATCTAACGCGGTAAACGCCAACGAATTTTATGTTGAAAAATGAATGATATAGCAAAAACTAACGTTTTTTTCTCAAAATACTAAGTTCATTGAGAAAAATGGAAGATGAACTAGCCAAAATTAAAATGTCATGCATATATTTTGACAAGACAACTCAATTTGTATTCAGTGTGGACAAAATTCATGAATCATGGTAAGAAATGAATCCTAAGTTCTCTTTTATGTTCCGAGAAAGATTTTAGAAATTGTCCGTTGCGATTGGGGTAAACAACGTTGGGGTTTACGTCAAATGTCATTTGACAAAGTAGATCGACTTCACTTGGTGAAATGACCTCATGATTTATCTGATGTACACAAGTTCTTCCAGGTTCATACCTGAATGTCTGCATTAGAATTCACCTCAATTCAACATTGGAAACCAAAAACAACTGTACCCTTTGCGCATTTACAGAACTGAGGTTTTTGCAAAGTCGTAAGTCGCTATCTGCTATCAACAATTGTTATAAAAAGTAACCGAAATTCGGCTGATGCTGAGCAAACTGCTTTTTGATTCCTGGAATTATAGGAGGGGCGATAGGTAAGCTAACTGTTTGATGCAACTAGCTTCATTTAGAAGAATGGTGCCATGGTTTGCTGTAAATATATATCATCTTAGGCTCTTAATGCCGAAAATATTCATTAACAAATCAACACAACAGATGGAAATGTTACTCATCGATTTTCCCAATACTAAACCTATGTCCCCATAAAATTATACATTTCAGAAAGCGAAGCACTTGCTCGGAGTAAGTACAATTACACTTTGCTATGTGTGGTTTGGAACTGGCTATCCAACCGTATACCTAAACCGATTTTGGTGGGGACTCCAGCTGCAGCACAACTGAATTCACAGCGTGAGTTCGTATCATATAACAAACGATTGTCTCGAAAGTAGATTTCATCTGGTTGACGTAACATAGTGTGGACTCAACTCATTATTCATTGATTTGATTTACAATTCAGTTGAACCGCTTGAGGAAAGAGGTATGCTATTCGTAATAAAAATGGAATAATTAGTCGAGTGTAAATCATTTTACACTTCTACTTTTGGGCAGACGTTTACACGACAAAACCAGAAGGTAATGTGATCGTTTGTTTTTGATTGGTTTAGTGAGGGAAAGCAAGTCACCAGGTAAGTACTGCATTTCTTAAACGTCTGTACGCAGAACAACGATACACTGAATGCGTCTGTTCAGATTGATATAACGCAAATTACTGCAAAGCTGACAGTAGTGGTTTTGATTGCCACCTCTCTTTAATGTGTGCATATCAAGGTAATTAAACTTGATTGACGTCCTATTACACCGTTCAGCCAGTGTTACTGTGTATTTTCAAAATAGTTTTTCTGTTTTGTTTCTTTTATGTTTAGTAGTGTTTAGTAAATACCATTCTCTTGCGTGTAACAGAACTGACTAAAAGCCTTCATGGGAAAGGTCATCGTGTAGCGATAAAACCATCATCGAAAACATTTTGTTGCTATGCTTAGACGGTATGTAGGAATTTAGAAATACAGTCGACATCATTCCATAAATTTCGTATGACACAAAAGGAGGGTAGGCAAGTGAGTTCAAACGCAGTGTTTGGGCACTTCCTGCCTCTAGATATACTGTATCTGCCTTTGGTTCGTATTAAGCCAACAGGCAGATTTTTTAGAAATTGAATCTATTTCATATATCCTCATTGTTGCTACATTGTCGAAGAAAATATTTTAATCGCCCTGAGAAAATCTATATAATTCCAAAAAAAATCGCGGTGATCTGATGTGATCTGATATCGTGTAGTGCGGGACTAACTCTGAATTGACAAGTATGATTTCTTTCATCTCTAGTGATACATGTTTACTTCCTGTTAATCAAGGGGACCAAAAAATTGCTTCCGGTAAATTTAAAATTTAATTTATTGTTTGTCCCAACATGACAACTTAATGTTGCATTCTAAGATAAACGTATTTTGCGTATATTTATCCCCATGAATGTAGCTATCAGTTACATGCGAAATCGTAAGTTTCAACGTTACTTCGACCTGCAGTTCAGTGTTGAGATTCAGTGCTATTGGGGAACTTGTTCATGCATGATGTTTCTGATTTCGCAGATATACACAAGTGCAACGTCGGTTCCAAAATTTCAGCTGTCCATCTGCAAATCTTTTAGGAGGATATTTTACCAAACCATTCAAGTGGATATAGCTGATGAGTGACAGCACTTAACAGGATGATCCAGTGTTCACAGTTATTTTCGAACATATGGAGTATTAGAGTTTATATAACTAAATTATATTCACAGCAGTTGCAAGAATATGCACTACTGACGAGCCACTCCAAGGATAACGAAACTTGAGTCTAGTGTTTCTTTTCGAAAGAGACCGCCTGAAAGGTCTATGGAAATGCGAAAGCAGCGATCAATTTTGGGTGATGGTCAACTTGAAATTTTGTATGCATCGTGTGCGGTTAATATTTTGTCAATTGTTTCACTAACCGAATACATCCATGGCTTTTTAATCATACAGTTCCTGGTGATTATCTGAAAAGTGAGTTGCGATTGCATGAAAGATTACTGTGCATGATGTGTCGAGCTAGTATGGACTACATGACCATGCCTCTGTCACGTCAGCTCAAATCGCACCGAACAAAATTTCGAGCTTATATGAACCACACCATGTATATATTTTAGTTCATGCCGAAGATTGTAATTTTTAAGATATGACTATCAAAAACTGATGGATAAGCATTAAGAGAAGACTTAAAACACGTGTAATATTTCGTAAAAATCAACGTAATTAATAATTGCAGTGAAGTTGCTTCATTTTATTTACTTTCACGGCGGTCATTATATCAGCATGGGCTTCCAGGATTTTGAAGCCGTTTCATGGTATACACGACACTGATGGCAATTTCACAATAATTCGAACAAATCAACCAACTTGTCACATTGTTAAAATTTTAAAACTACACAACTCCTTTGGTCGTGTTCTGAGCATTCGACCGGTCAAGTCGACCAGTTGGTATTACGGGTGAACAACGATACGTTTCAGCAAACCTGCCTGTTTCGTTCTTAGATATAACGTTAATCGGTTGTAACCATACATGCATGTATACATATAAACTTTATTTACACATTAATTTGCGTATCTCCTGTCTGCCCAAAAGAAAACCTGGAATTGCGCCAAGGTGAGAGTAAACCAGAGGAAAAACTGCAGTTTTAGTTGGACACAAATACAATGACATTTACTATGCTGGTACTTCCTTATCGTAGTTATTGAAATTCAGCAGTTTCACTTGTAGCAGGCTCAAGCAGACACTGCATACTTAAATGTCACGCTGTAAAATGACGACGTCTCATGCCACATCGATGTCGATCATGTAGAAAATACTGACCGAACGACGTCAGTCAACTTGGCGTGGTGGTCAGGCTTCTGTGCTGTTTTGATCCGGAGGGCTGTGCTGACTGCGACCTCGGTCGCTGCGGGTTCAAACATGCCACAGAAGAGTAGCCAGACAAAAGACAGATACGTTCGTTGTGTACGGTGTCTGTGTGTTGTGTTCTGGTTGGGTTTGCTAGTTTTTTGCCTGATCTGATACTCTGTATGTGCGGTTGGTTTGTATGTGCAGTATTATCTCTATGTGAATGTTCCGAATGTCTTGAATGGTGACTGTCGAGCCTGTTCTGGATAGTTGATGCTGCTGCGTATTTGTGCGTGTGTGTTACCTGCTGCCTTGCAGCACTGGCTTCTGAGCCAAAGGTTTTAATTGAGGTCCTTCTTCGCTCTCCTGTCTAGGTCTGGGCGTCATGGCGGTAACCTAAGTCCATAAAAACCATGACTTTACAACAGAAACCAAATATCATACTGCATCGACCGTCGCGCAGGATAAACCGGGTCGCCCTATCTGCTGCACATGGTAGGGTGGATAGGCGAAAATATGCTACTGCCAATCACTCACCCTCATACTGCTCCCCCAACATGAATCTTCGAGCAGATAATGCTCACTCAGTTTTCGGTAGCCCGAAGAGCAACCTGACACAAGCCCGAAGACGCAAGACGTTTGGTGTTGGAGCATGGAATGTGCGCAGGCTGCTGGATCGGTGCAGCTCTAGAGGACGGCCAGAACAGCGCACTGCACTGGTTGCGATGGAACTGCGTCGCAATGGGATCGACGTAGCAGCCTTGAGCGAGACGAGGCTTGCGGACCAAGGTAAGTTACGGGAAGCAGGTACCGGGTACTCCTACTGAATAGATTCCCCGACAAACAGTATTCGAAAGCATGGTGTCTGTTTTGCAGTCGCTGATCGCATCAACGCTTTGATGATAGGCGAACCGCACGGCATCAGCCATCGAATCATGACCATGCCCTGCAACGGGGTCCAGCTAAGTGTGCCACATTTGTTAGTGTTCATGGTCCAACTAGGTGTCACACGGATGATACAAAGGACCAGTTCTATGATAAACTGTCCGCCACATTTCGGTCGGTGCCGGTGACTGATCGACTGTTTGTGTTGGGTGACTTGACCGCTCGAGTCGGGCGCGACTCCGTAGCTTGGCCGGAAGTCCTCGGACCCTATGGTATTGGTTCAGTGAACGAGAACGGTGATCTTCTGTTCCGCGTGTGTGCTACTCACGAGCTGGCTATCACGAACACCCGATTCCAGCTGGACGCGAGCAACATCACAACGTGGACCCTTCCACGAAACGGTCATCACCACTTACTTGACTACGTGATTGTGCGACAGCGCGACATTCGCGAAGTGCGTATCACGCGAGTAATGCGCGGCGCTGAATGTAGCACCGATCATAGACTGGTCAGGACTAAATTATTAATCCATGTGCGCAAGTCTGTCTATTGTAGATCTTCCGGAAAACGGCAGATGTTGGATATCAAGCGACTGGAGAACTGCGAAACCAAGACCGCTTTTCATTGTGCAGTTGCCGCTCGTCTGCACGATGTTCTTGTATCCACTACGCCAGAGGGTATGTGGCAGCTCATCAAGGAACGGATCACCACGGCAGCCACAGAGACGATTGGTGTCAAATGCCAGAAACGTCCGGACTGGTTCGACGACAACATTGCAGTTATCGGCGAACTGGTGCGAGAGAAGAATACGATGTTCCGAAGTATCGACCGTCAACTGACCGAGCGTGTTTGTGAAATCAAAGACAACTGGCGGATAAAACACGGTGAGCAGATGCGGGGTTTTGCAGAGCGTCGACAGCATAAGGAGTTCTGCGATTCGCTCAAAGCGATATTCGGCCCATTTATCCAGTCTACCAAAGCACTGGTAGACGTGGAAACCGGCTGTTTGTGCACACAGCCACTGGACATCATGAAAGTCTGGAGCAAACACTTTGGTAGCCTACTAAATCGTCCTGCTACCATTGATTGGGTGGCCGTGAACAGCCTGCCTCAACTGGACATCAAGCCTTCATTTACTCTCGCTCCTGATTAACTAGAATTGCAGAAAGCGATTAGTCAACTTCGCAACGGTAAGGTTGCAGGTGAAGATGGATTGCCAGGCGAAATCCTGAAGAATGGCGGACCGGCGATTGGACGTGCACTGCTCCAGCTGGTTCACTCCATCTGGGAGCAGGAGGTGATGCCACAGGATTTCACGGATGCTCTGATCTTATCTTTGTTTAAGGGCAAGGGTAGCAAGCAATGTCCGACAGCTATCGGGGTATCAATCTGCTGAGCTGCGCAAGCAAGGTGCTTGCTAGAATCCGTTTGAACAGGCTGAATACGGATGTCTTGGGGGCCAATTTTCCTGACAAGCAATGCGGATTCCTGGCAAATCGGAGTAGGATCGACCTGGTGTTTGCTGCTCAACAGCTTCAGGAGAAGTGTCTGGAACGCAACCAGCCCCTGTATACCTTCTTCGTAGACTTCATCAAGGCGTTTGATTCTGTGAGCCGTGAGCTGCTGTGGACGGTGCTTGGTAAGTTTGGATGTCCAGGTAAGTTCGTCAATTTGATTAGATTGTTGCATTTGGGCATGAGAGCTAAGGTGCAATCGTATGGATCTACCTCTGATGATTTTGACATGGTCACTGGCGTGAAGCAAGGTTGTGTCCTGGCTCCATCCCTATTTAGCTTACACTTGACTGCCATGCCAACATTTTCTTTTCAGGATTCTGGGGAGGACGGCGTTGGGGTAGAGTACCAGACGGATGGGCACCTGCTTAATATTCGACGTCTCGGCGCCCCAACCAGTATACATACCTTACTGGTTCGCATGCTTCTGCTCGCAGATAACAGCGCGACGTTCGCACATAGCGAGGACGAACTACAGCAATTGGCCACGGCTTTCGCGACCGCAACATTCAAGTTTGGACTGGATATCAACATAGGTAGGACGTTTTCTTTCTTTCAGCCTTCTCCGAGTGGTGGTGCTATCTGTGCACCTTTACCCCATATCCGTGTAGATGGAGATGTTGTCAGCAACTGCACAGACTTCTGCTACTTG
>LUCH01002825.1:6600-19175 GCA_013368495.1 Paragonimus heterotremus | reverse complement strand
GTAAAACCCTGTGTATCTCACGATTCGTCGCCGACCGAATTGTATTGTCTCATCAAGTGCATGTCAAAGGGTAGGCATGGAAATAGCTGAAGAAATTGCGGATAGTGAAGAGAAAATCTAGAGCCGTGTACATATGAACGGTGAAATCATATCTGGAGCTATATTGGTTAATGTGCGGTTAATGATAAGTTGATCTAGTTGCACGAGTTCGAATGATTATCTATTCTTGTACGCCCCTGTTAGACAACGGGGGACGAAATCGAATGTTTCGAGGTGACAATACACACTAACTCGAGGAAGGAGTGGAAGAAAAACCATCGTAATTGTTGAAGTGAAGAACGATCAAAAGGCGCGGTCTCAACAAATTATCTCAAATTATCTCCACGTTTGGGGTGGGTCAGTAAACTTGTCGACTGTTTCAAGAAAACTGTAACGTTATTTCAACCAATCAGAATAAACCTCACACTGTCGGGAGATTCGGATCTATGGTTACTGAAATTCGCCCGCGAGAGTGAGAACGTGGAAGTCAACTGTACAAAGTTTTTGACTTATAGGTTTTGAACGGACACGAAGGAAACTTGAAGATGGGTAACTTTCAAGAAACAATCCTCTCAAGCTGATTGGTTAGGTGATATACAATCCTCATAGCTGAACAATTTAGGACATTGCAACCCAAACATAATTCAAGATTCTTAGTATGCGGTTTGCAGTTGCCCATACCAACTCTTGCAAAACTGAAATTTAGTTCATTTGGGAAACGACTGCATGTCGGGTACAGAGCGTGCAAATAATGATTATACAAACAACAGAACGCGGTGTATATCGTCTTCTCATATTTCTGATTTTCGGACGGGATTCATTCAGCTCGCCGCACAACAATATTCAATTAGGGTGTGCGTCATCAACACTGAGGAACATTGCAGTCACAGAACTACATGCGGTAAGTGAAACAAGCCGTCTAACCCGATCCCTTAGGTGAACGTGGAAACATGATGACTAATCGAAAGCAGATGTTCGTCATGTTTTCAGCTGTATGAGTAAGGATGATTTAATGAGTATTAGGGGGTTTTCGTTTTCATATTAATTAAACATCACAGGACAGTTACTGTCTCCTAGCAAGGCGATTGGTCAACTTGATCATTACTTACCAGCGGAAATATTTGGGCTTTCACATATGATAATTTAGTAGCGTCTAATGTGAGGTCGGTTGCGCACTGGTCAACACGGTGGCCTCATGAACAGCGTAGCCAGAGTTGTAATTCCGACATTGGCAACGATATGCACTAGTAACCAGCTCTGGCAGGAGCGAACTCGAGTCTGGTGTTTTTTCAAAAGGGGCTGATGAACAATTCTATGGGAATGTGACAGCTGCGGACGCTTGTGCGTGATGCTCAGTATATATAGATAGGAGTCTTCGTCAGAGTTTCAAATGGCACATGCACTGAAATTCCTGACGTCTCTCTAGTTTCATGACCTCAATATCATAGCGTGTGTTATTTTGAAGGTATCCAACCTTCACCTAGAAAACAGAGGAAAACTCAGTAAACATACACAAGAAAAATACCTGGAGTTTTCATCAAAAGCCATCACGTGGCGCACAAGGTCGTTTTGGTGTGTCATCTGCAGGTTAAATACAACGCTATAAATATGAAATTAGTTGTCAAGTCAGGATTTTGTTTAACCTAATACAGTGTAAATCTAGAGTCATTTTGGAAATTACAGACATAGTTAATGTAGTACCGTGTCAAGTATTCCCACGACGGTAGGCCATGGTAACTTTAGTGCTTGAACAAAAGCCTTCTGCGCACATAGACTAGGGTTTCACAGCCGGATACCGATTGTCTCCGCAGCAGCCAAGATACGACATTTTATACCTCTGATATTACACGATAGATCGCCTTGAATGCAACATCCCTATTGATACTATGGCCAGGTTCAACTAGGTGGGTCAAAATTACACTCTAAATCTTTCGTTTCTGTCCGTTCGTTAGCCAAGCTGGATGGCGTTCTCGTATTCTCACTGACAAGCGCCTTGTTGTGCGACCAATGTGACCACCTCCGCAGGATCAAGCGAATGAGCGGATACACAGCAAGGTGACACCACTGGGTACTCTGTCTTTGAGATAAAGGTGCACAGCTGGTTTAGAAGAAAACGTTATTCTTAGTTGTGCATCATGGAACGTCCTCGCCATGGTCGTGTCGAGCCATCTGATCAAAGATGCACTTGATAATTCACCTTTGTAAGGCAATTTCACATGGATGGCTTTCAGCCCGACAGAAGACTCGCGGTCTTGCGGCTCCCTTCGTTGCATGCTTCGAGTTAGGAATTTGTCTTGATGTCCATTAGCACAAAACGTTTTATATAAGAGATTGAGCTTATTGTCTAGTACATTCTTAATATAAATTTTGAAAATTGCTTCCGTTAGACAACATATTAAGTTCCGTTTCTGCTTCAATAGAACAAAGTTGTGAAAATGAGTACACTGGCCATTCCACGTCCACCTCCTATGTATCCCTCGTTGAGTTGATCCGTCTGGACCTTTCAATAGTGTAGCATCAAGGAAGGCCAGGTTTTCATCATGTTCTATTTTTATAATGAATTTCAGTTTCCTTTGAGTTGAGTTGGCTAGTGATAACAGGGAGTCAGTATCAATAATACTATCGACGATGGAAAAAATATCATTCACATAACATTTATACAGCACTCACTGATCTATCAATCATGTTAGCTTTGTTTGTTCTATCATGATTATACAAATATCAGGCAGCAAATGGCCTAGTGATGAGTCCATTGTGACCCCATCCTTCAGGTAATAGTTCTTCTCATCAATTCGAAACTGGATGGCCTGCGTGTAAACTGACAATAGTTGTTTGAGTTGTTCATCGGATATTCCGAATTGCATATCATTCTAGTGGATGTAATCAAACACGAAATCAATTGTCTAAGTGGTACGTTTTTGAACGGTGGACACACGTCCAATGACAACATTCTTTTATTTACAAGAGTCTGATTCTCCATAGATTCAATAAAGTAAAATATATCACTGAGGATATTCGGAGCTAGTCTGTTGCGGAGTGGTTCCAAAAGATCGGTTAGCCATTGAACCATTACATGATGTAGTGAAATTATCATATCCAGTAATGGGCATAGGGTTACGGCATACTTAGGAATTTAAGGTAACTCATATATTTTTCATATAAGTGAGCCTGTTGGTCGAATCCGTTTGAATAATGAAGCGTCATTCCATCAATCTTGTTTTATATTTCTCAACAGTTTAGAGATATGCTTCTCAACTGAAAGTATCTTGTCTTTTTCAGACACCGTTCTTCGAAATATGACATCAGTTTTTACTATATCGATTATATTAGTTAGATAACATTGTATATCTAACAGCATTATCCCCGCAACTTTATCGGATCTAGTAATCAAGATGTTGCCGTCCTTATATACGTTCTTTAAGGCCTGTATATTATCTCTTGTCAGCATCTCACACACACTAGGTCTAACGCTAAGGTATTGATAACACACAGGAAGACCGTCCAGTCGACTGTATTCCAGATCAGCTAAACGAACGTCAGTTGTATTGATCTCGTTTAGCGTATGACGAATTTATTTATTGTGTTGTATTTGATCTGAGGATAACAAACCGGGAACGACCTTGTTCTCTGTGATTTCACTATTGATCAAATATCATTGATTTTAGATCAGACTCATTTGTGAAAAGACAGGGCTTTGGCTGGATTCGAACCAGCGACAGAAACAACATGTCTCAACGCAACAAGCGCTCTACTGGCTGAACTACGTGGCCACGCCAATAGCTGAGATATTTCACATTTGGGGTCTGTTACCCACTCGTCAAATATCGTGGATCCATGAGTAATGTTCTCATGTTACCATAATCTGATTTTTTTTGAAATTACCAAACAGAGATCGCACAGAAACGGAGCTAACCTACTGAGCGAATTAGGTCAGATTTTAAAACGTGGGAAAAGTTCTACTAATCTTCAGTCGCTTTCCAGTGGAAATCGCACTTATACCTAATTTGTAGTTTGCGAATGTCAATTTAATGGGAGCACCATGCATCACTAATACTAAGCAAGTAGCCATCTGACTTTGTTATTCAAGCTCATTGCAGTGAAGCTCGAGTTGGCCGCTGGAACAGGACGTCATCTAGGTGACCAGACGTACTACATTCCACTGTTTAGAGTTACCACACTTCAAAACATTCATTACTTACTGGTGATTTCGATCCTGGAGCCTACATTCATCCGGCTCAGGGAATCGACCATCCCGTTTAAACATTAACTCATCGTTTTTTATTTAGCAGGTTCTGGACAGTTTCCACTCTGTAGCATGACATACACGGGAGACCTGGGCATAGAGAATCGTACTCCAACAGGTTATTTTATTTAAAAAAAATGCAATAGAGTAAACAAAATATTCGAGCTCGAGTGAGATGTTAACAATATCATGAGTGTTGTTTATTCAAACAACAGAATTTTGTGTGCAAGAAATGTGTGTGCTTCAAGATTGTATTTTCATAATCCGGTATGAGACAGTCAAACAAACCGCACAACAACACACATAATAAGAGGTTCACCGTAAATCTCGACTACAGTCGAATTTAGCCATAGAAAATTTTACTTCTATTATTGGACACCTTCGCATTGATCGGTGGACTCTGATCGATTTATTCTAATTTAAGCCGTTCTTATTAGGGTGGTAATCTCGGAAAGGTTCACGAGGTAACCTAACGGTGTATTCACTTGGCGTTGACGCTATTCTTCATTCGAAGTCATAGCTTGTGAATTCCATCTAATTTTTCAAATGGTCACAGTTTCGCTCTGATAAAATTCTTCCGGTTTGGGTTCAAAAATATGCACAGCAGATAAATTGATGATATAGATATCGTCGGCTCATTTTATTCATGTTGGCAGGTCTAATTTCCAGAACGTTTTGAATGGAATGTGATGGCAGGAATTACCTTGCCATGTTGTACGAAAAGTAACATAGACCGCCTTCTTAATTATACGGATCTATGTGATATACTGCAAGGTATCAGGAAGTAAAGGGCGCTCGTTCAAAATTCATTGTGTAACCTTAAGCAGTGGCTGCAAATTATTGGTCGTTCTGGGACACTCTTATCAGTAGATGTCAGAGCGGAACGATGAAAAGAGCTACTTATCTCAAGCGTAACTTTCAGTCGAACGCCCACAGTCGATGATTAGTAAGAACTCTGCTTCACAGTGTTGGATCTGTATTCAGAGTGGACTGAAGAGACGCTTATAAGAAGGACAGTGCTGGGTGGCCGCTAGCCGGAAATTTTTGCTGATATCAAATATGAAATAAACCGACCAACCTAGACAATCTGCAATGTAGATTAATATATTTAGTGATAACCGTTCTAACGATAGATTGAGTTACACGTTTACACCAGATCTTATCCAGCCATTGAATTATGTAGTCCTTCAGATCCGGCCAATTGGCTGTGAATGGAGGTGATATAAAGTCACCCAGTCAGTCCGTATCCCACGTACTAAACCAATACAAATAGAGGGTCTATAGCGAACATATAGACAAAATGGATTGGTTCTCACGTCGTCATATACTGGAACGTAGTCTGCAGAGGATGTCAAAAACATCGTCAAAAAGCAACTGCTGGCTGCAACAAACTCGTCCGCTAAACACATGTCCACATCATGGTAGTCTAGTTGACAGTTGCCGCGTCTGGTCCGCTCTCTGTCCTGACTTATATGTTTGGCAATCGCTTGCCATATATACTCAGGTCCCAATAAACGTTAGGGATCACCTATTATGATTCACGGGTCGCGAATCAAGTCAGTCGACCAGATAGATAATTAGGCTAGATAATTAAGCTACGACAAATTGTACATTGAAAAGCAAGATATTTCTTTTTCATATAGACTGAACATCACCCACAATTGATCGGAGCTGTTGCATTCCCCTAGACTTTCAAGTCGGCCGCCTTTCTTTTTGTTGACGCTAGTACTAAATGTTCTCAAACGGCTAGCATCTACTACAGGTGACAAGAACTGACTTTTGAGTATCTGATATTGTTTATAGTGTGCCACGTATCTACCTAACTACCGAATAATGGTGGGTATTTTTTGACATACTATAACACTACTGACTTTAAAATGACACAGTGAAAGTGGTGCGAAAGCCGCTGCCACGTCACTGCTTAAGACAGGCAGAGGAACGCATTTTTGCTTAACTCGAAAAACTGGAATGCCTAATATTTCGGCTATCCAAAAAGTTCCGGACTAACCGTTTCACTTGCAAACGTTTGCGATGTGAACAACACTATTCGTCAAAGGCGTCCTCAGATTTCGTAATCTTTGATCCATTTCTCATGCAGCGAACATTGTCTTGCTTATTAATCTCAAACGTAAAGGACAACAATAGTCTCAACATTCTGTTATTGATGCAAATCGTTAATAATACAGATATTAATGAGCAGTTACGTGTAATTCCCTCTTGACATTGTGACATCAAAGGAACATACGAAGTATTCATAAAAGTCATCATATAGATCAGTGCTTCAGGCTGCTGCGGTGAAACAAAACCATCAGAGTTAAGCCAATACACATAACAAGTTTACACTCTCAAGTGTTCACTGGTCACTAGCTCGTCTAGCTGTTCTACCATCATTTTGTTCACATTTATAATTAGTGCTTGAAACAATCGTCAATTGCTCGTAGCATGTTTGTTTCATGTGAAATAGTTTGGTGAAAACTGGTAAAAGACTATTCATTCTTTCATGACCCATTCAGTATTCAGACTGAATCAGCAATGTTTGGAAACATCTAAGTCAGCCGCTGCGAGAAGCAATTGATTATAGTGTGTATAAAAAGTTGAAAAATAGAAGTATTCACCCCCTATGCAGAACAAATCATCTATTGTGTAAATGCATTTAAATTACCCATGGAAGACTTCTAAATGCTTGGACTCAAACAGAGAACAGGTTTCGTAAACTTGAGTGGGAGTTGAATACATTTTTACCAACATCCCAGACTGGTTGACGTATTTACGTTTGTGAGGTAACACTACATGAGAACTGGTGATACAAGATGATGATAACTATACATCTAACGCGTATCCCATGTGATAATTACTTGGTTAATTAAAAGCATTCATGGGGACCGTTTGTTTTAGTTCTAATGACAATATCCGTGAATTAATTCTAGTAGAATGAATGAGTTCAACTGCACTAATTATGTATCGTATGATCGGACCATATCATGTTTCTGACACAAATAAATATTCTGTGGACCCCTGGTAAACGAGATTATGTGGCGTTTGCTAACCTTGAGACGTCAAATACATCACTCGTTCGAGTTAAAAAACAGTGAAATATGAAAATCACCATACCGGAATGAACATTCCACAGAAATAATTTTATTTTCGGTCCGTACATGTACCACCGCAGAGATATTGTTGGTTCACCGAAGTCCCCTTCTAACTTGTGCCGTCAATGTAGGTACCAAGAACAGAGTGATTATCATATGATTGTTTTGTTCACATGATTATGAACACATCCAATTTACACGATACATGTGCACACGAAGTGAAAATCGAGGCGAACAATGGACACGTTGTAAGCGGAGGTTCATCGTACTATGGAAACTAAACCAACTTTCGTCAAATAAATAGCACATGAAGTTGTAACGTGAGTGAACGCAGTGAATTCTGTAAGTAGTGCCTAGAATACTCGAACGAATTCGTGGATGTAGAAGCCTCACTAGCGAAATATTTCACAACTACTCAAAACATTCATAACAAACACTGGCTAGACACTACTCCTCAAAATGTAAGAAATCAATCCCTCAATTGTGACCAACACTGATGTTTCTCGACCATTGTACAGGTTACGCAGCACACTATAAGGAGGAAGTTTTGGAGTGAATGCGCCTATGCCTTCTCCCAGACTGATTAAATAAACTTGCCGCACGCAATATTTTTGTGCGTGTGTCCATCTGACGCCATTTCGAAACAGTGAATTTCATGGATACGTTTACGGGGAAATGCCGCATTATCCGCGAATTACGTTCTCCAATTTTCAGGCTAATTTCTGCAGAAAGAACACTCACGTTCTTCAAAGCTGTGTTTGGTTTCATGCCCTGTCATATGTGTTATGGAAGCATTCCGTGAAAACCCTCAAGATTCTGTGCAATCTTGCAACACACGAACGTAGATATCGTTTGGAATATCTGACACAGAGACAGGGTAGCGATTGAAAGATTTTAAGTATTACACTGTCACTTAAATCGAGTATGTATGGTCCCTCAGATGATAAAATAGTAGGTTGAACGGAGCGGTTTTGTTTCCTCATCTTTCGAACTGACCGGAAATGGTGAATGCGGCGCACGCAAGTTTGTGATTGGAGTCTATTACCAGGCAGGTATTTGCTTTGCGTGGTTGGATGAAGCAAATTTCAACGCTTATTGCATACAAAGTCAATGAACGTCTCTTTGTTGAGCAGGTTGCAATTAGCGGTTTCTGGTAAAATTCTGGTGTCTGACGAATGTAATTATGAACAGTTATACGTATAGTTGTCGACGTTTAGGAGCTTCTGGTAAACTATGGTAAAGTATGTTCAAACAGCGACTGAGCTGTGTGGAGAAGAACACGGTGGGGCCCTGAACATAAATACAGCACTGTACATTGTTTCATCAAAATGCTGAAAACACGATCATATTTCTAAATAATGGTTCATGGAGTCGAAATCTATGTTAAAAATCATGACTTCTCGCTAACTGAAATTGTAATAGATTCAGTGGTCGACTATAGTCTCAGTTATGATTGCGTCAATGTGTATTCTCAATACGACTGTCACAAAATGGATGTCATTACTAACCGTATGTCTAATAACCACTAGCGGGGAAATTGAACTTGTTTTTCTGAAGGTCTATGCGATGAAACATTTACAACGACATATAATTTGACACCCAGCAGTCATATTATCTTCATAAATGTTATTCTATTCACAAACTGATCTGTTTATTGTAAATGAGCCATTTGATTTCAAACATGAGATTTTGTATGTTGGTTATAACTCACGCCTGCCACCGTAGATTTGTTTTGTGACGTGCAACATTGCTTGTGTGTAGCACAATACAATTTGAACGCACTGAAATACGTTCCAGGTCTCAATGGCATAAAGACTGCAGAGAGGAAGTGCCTGTGTGAAAAGTGAATATGTACTGTTCGGCAAGACACTGTATAATACGGATAGAGTTTAGTCCTGTGCAAAAGAATTTGAAATTGTGGTTCTGTTTTTTCACACACTCCGTAATGGATGCCTCACAGTTAAAAACTTATCAGGTGAGGCAATTTTAGCAGTCATAACAGGTTGATGTCCGATCATCATTAGACTGATTACAAAGCCAGCTTGTTAAACCATCCTTCTGAATATTATGGCACATAGTTTATTGGTTCCGAAACTGTGAATCATGATGAAGTCCCCAACTGAGTCATCCCCACGTACGAACAGTACTGCATGGTGCTAGTCTGTGTCCGGGTTCATACGTCTGTTGCGATGGGGCAGGCAAAATTTTTCGTGTTCGGCAATGCTGAGTTGAGACAGAAACATGCACACACAAACAAGATAAGAAGCAATATCCATGACTGTAGCTTGTACTCGTTTGACTCACTTCGGCGTCGGCCATTTTGTGTGGATGAACAAGACAAGGCAAAATAGATGAACACGAGCGTCCACTGGGGTCTGAGCATAGGGCGCAGTTCAAAAGGTTAACCAGATGCGACGATCATACCTAGCTGTCCTGATGGTAAAAAAGCAGATCAGGAGAAGCTTCAAAACACAAACGGATGAATACTGTTCGAGTTCGCACTTGCAAGCTGATTGCCCAATGTGAGTAATATAGAATTACTTGCACGAAATTCCAATCTACCGTCGGAATCAGTTAGCCGAAATGTACCAGCATGACCGCAAGCAGCGCACTTCCGATTCTGCGTGCGATTCTGCACAATCTCGAAGTTAACAACATGGATCAACCCAAGTTATATGGTATCGTGTGATTTGCTATGCTATCAAACGTCATCTCCCTGCTCACCGTGTTGCTCAAACTTGTATGGACGTGGACTAGACAGGAGTGGGATTACCCTGGTTAATTTACAGATAGTATGAGGGGATGCTACCCACATCTGGTTAGATCAATCGAAGGCAATTTGTTTACTAATCGTCAGATCTCGCGTTATTCACTCGGTGTTTTAGCCACAGTGATTGATGTTCTGTATGGTGTGTTTCTTGTACAAATGATGTTGACAGACCGATATGAGGTTTGCGGTTATGCGGATCAACAATGTCCTTTTAAAACACACCATTTTGAGTCAGTCCGTCATAAACATTAATTCTATCTGAAGGTGATCTTTGACCAGTTCAGACTGGCCAGCTTTACGGCATCGAGATCAAGCTGCACATCCTCAGTGTAAGTGTCGTCTCATCGGAAGATTCTACTGTAGGAGACGGAAGTTTCCAACACACACCTGGTCACCCTAATTTATATATTTCTAGCATTGTGAAACACGGTTCTCACTAACCCTCGGCAGTAGACGTTCGTTCGTCCATGACTGTGTCCTATGCCGATCTGATCCATTTTGGCGCCGGTCATTTCTTTAAAATAAGGCCCAAAGTTCGCTCGTAATAAACAAGGCAAAAAGTTAGCTTCAATAATATGAATATACCCGTTTTAGTCATGAGAACAAACGCGTAGCAAACAAGCTCGTTTTTTGGTTTTTCATCACCAGGCTAAAAAAACACATATGGGTTCGTTGAGGGTGGTAAATAACATATCACAGAAGCGAAAGATATCAGTCAACAGTTTCTGTCTGGTTTGGGTCATGAGACTTAGCTACATAACATTGACCACGTGAGTTGTACGGAATCCGCGAGAGATACGTCACATCTATGAGATTATTCTATTCTGGGTTTGCGTACACGGCCATGGAAGGTTTAACGTTTTGACTAGCCGTTTTTGAGCTCACAGTGGTGGTGAGTATAGGCGAATTGTGATGGCTTCCGCAATTGATAGTATACGACCTTTGACCTGTTTCGATTGTATCCCACATATCCGGTAGATTTGCTTGAACGATCCTGTCTGATTGATCAGATGGTTCGACTCGATCAAGTGGGTTGCGACTGCAGACGAGCAGGGCCTTATCGATCCTCGCGTCAGCCACACCGGTTGGTGTTCCCGAATGCGTTCGGATAACCGCCGTGTTGTGCGACCTATGTAGCTTATTCCACAGGAACGAAAAAGTGGACGTGAAAAGAGCCTAGTAGTTATTGGGACTTCATTGAAATGATCAGAGTGAGATGTTCTCGTGGCTGATCTACACAACTATAATTTTGTATCCAGATATCCGCAAGTAAAACTAGTTACTGAAACCTTTTATTACTCCTCATTGTTGAGAAACATCTTGATTTTCCCAACTACAGATAATCGAAGGTCCAATTACTGAGTTACCAATCCGAATTTATTGAATGAGTCTACTGAGGATGAAACGAGGAGACCATCAAACTGTGACACACTCTCCGTCCTACTAGTGGTTAATCGTTGGAAAATTACGTATATGATACTGCTAGTGACTGCAAAAGACGCTTGGCTCGGAAATTCGTTTATTACGCAAACTCTCATTACAGGTCGTCAAAAATTAAACCACAAACGCGTACACTCATTTATACGGCAGATATGTATTCACATACATCGATTGGCAGAATATTGTCATTCGTCTTGGTGAAACTTCTGTCATAGTGCATACACACTATTCCGATAGTCTTTTCTTGTCCATCGTCTTCCTGGCATTCGGAACTTGCTGTTTTGTTCCTTAATGTTGCCTGTGAGTAATACATTACCTGTGAGCAGTATACTACTCACAACGAAACTGCCTGTCATACAACGATAATAATGATCCAAAATACAACGAGATACTCAACCTTCCTAGATAATCCTCTTGGAAAATTGAAATCCAGCAGAATTGTTACGACAGACTTGATAGCATGTCGATTGATATAAATTCTCGTCTCATTCTGACACATTTCCGGAATGTTTCCATATAGCATTGTTTAGATATGCAATTAAACAGTGGAAGTTAGGAAAGTTTATAGGAATTCATTGTTAGACACAGGCGACCAAAATGCACAATGAGACTGTTTCCAAAAAGCAAAGTTGGTTGAATTTCGTTTCCGAATGTTACGAAATAGCAACGGATGCAGCAGAAAATTAACGATTAGCTTTATATCGTATCTACGCAGCGGCTGAATTGCAATTGTAGTTTTCTATTGGTTTTCCATGGTTTCAATCGTTATCCAACTGACTATTCTGCCTTCCGTCTAAGTTGCCAGTTCATATGCAGTTGCAGTGATAAGTATGTTGGTTGAGCGGGCCTGAGTTTGCGACAACGGATTGAAGAACACATCCCAATGTGGTTATTGATCGCGATGATCCAACAGACACTAACAGTTCAGCTGTCAAGCTGCTAAATATATCTTGGATGCAGACCACTTGGTTGACCAAGTAATGTTGTTCAGTGA
>LUCH01002824.1:56598-79437 GCA_013368495.1 Paragonimus heterotremus | reverse complement strand
CTAATGAGAGCGAAACTCGAGTCTAGTGCTTCTTTCCGAAAGGAGCCGATTGGAAAGTCTACACTTTTATTCTTTAGGAAGTGATGTTGTCAACGAACTTTTTCAAGTTAACGATTTACCCGTCCCTGTGGAACACGTCGCATGAGCTTTACGACCTGAGGCATAAATGAACCTATCTGTGAAGGACCGACCTCCCATATCAGTAATTAGATTACCGAGGCGATTACCACTGCAAGTTTCGCAAGGTCCCTTAATTCACCTAATGCAGTAAACTTATCCGTTTCAACCTGTAAAAATTAAGAACAGACAGTCGAGAGCTGTGAGCCATCAACTTCTGGCCCCAACTTAGACGATTGGTCTCTGACCAAATAATTCTGTTATGTGCAGTCAAGCTGTGAGGTTGTCAGGTCCATTGCCAACCCAGTGACTAGTAAAAATTTGATGGTTATTGCTGCTTTAAAATTGCCCCAATGAATTAATCCCATTTGCAACCATGGCGTTTTTGACTCTAGTTGGATACATCACATGTTTTCTTTATATTTGTCCTGACTACTATGTATCGTAAGCATTATGGATATGTTAGTGAAAAATCATCCACTGCCTAGTTAATAGACAATGGTCACTATTTACAACTAGGTACAGCCTATTCATTCAAAAAGAGTTTTTGACCAGTCACTTTTGAAAAAGCCGTAGATTTTGGTTTCTTTCATCGGTAATATTGAGCTTGAATTCAGGTGCACGTTCCCGTAAAGAAATCTCAATGACTACTTTGTCACTGACTTCATGTTATGTTCCATTGAACCACCCCATTTAGACACTGCGCAACACTTACATGTGAGTAGTGCTCAGGTTACTCAGTGGTCTTGAGAAGAAACACACGGATTGCCTCGTAAATTCCAAATGAAAATACATAAACTGAGGTTGAATAAACGAAACGGCCTTTTTAGCATTGCGTTTTTCAAAGTCCCAAATGTAAGTTTATGCATCTGTTATTATCTTCATTCAATTGACTGTGACAGTAGAATCATTGAAACGAACAGTTCTTCTGGGGAACAAGAAGAGATGAATGTACAGAACGAATGAAGATGGTGTCACAGCAAGTGCATTTAGACATGTTGTAAGAAATAAATATACCATACTGGACACGAATAAACACAGATCTGAGAACAGGTGCTCATATCATACACGTGAATCGTCTATGATAGTTTAACACAGTTGAGTGACAACGACCTAGCTCTTAACAACGTGTGGAAACATTAACACTGGAGATTGAGCAGCAGCAGTCTAGACCATTATATTATTGAGTATTACCCGAAGGTGATTGTGTATTTGTGTACAGAGTTAATCGTGCTTCGCAGAATGTGGTCACACACCTGTGTTTCAGATAGGTTGATGGTGAAAGGTATCATGTTCCTTTTCTAATTATGACTTCTTATGATTTTGGTCAGCATGAGAAGATAATCTGAACACGGATGTCATGAAATACATTCAGCTCATTAAAACAAGCATTAATCTACTCAATGGAAACTAATCAACCAAGCTTATCCAGAATTGCTCACCGATTTTATGTAAATGTTTCTTTGTTAGCGAGCAAAAGCTACCCGTACCTGTTGTGTGGAATTCAACATTTCATACTGGTATAGACGATCAGTCGTGTGGATCATTTTAATTTTCCTGTCAGCTTGAAAATATTAACAAAATATGAACAGCCAGAGGAACGCTCACTTGAGAAAGTTGTGTCCAACGTCAACAAGTGCTGCGTACACAGCCGGTCGATAATTGACTACTGGGTCACACCGTAGCACTTTGTTGCAATCAGCTTTGTTTTTCAGTAGTCAATCGACGTTTGAACAGTACCACGTTCTCTGCTGAGTGCCGAAGTTACTGGCGCATGTGTTGGACAACTTGACAATGTGAACGTTCGTTGACACCGCTGTCTTTGAAGTGATAAACAAAGTGGACATGAAACAATGGAAGTGGCCGTCAAATTAATACCATTTATCAAACGAGGTGATTAGCTACCCTCGAAATGAGTCAACACTATTTTACAGATCTGACAGACGTCCAGTGCTCCACAAGTAAGTAAAACGGAGGCTTACGATCAAGGTGGTCTACAATTCGCAACAATGTCCAGTACCGCAGCGTGAATATGTAGCACATTCAGGTTGACCCCACTTACTAAGCAAAACCGTTTTGCTCTCAGCGTCGTCAGCCAGACTGATTCTAGTCAGCAACTATAAACTGACAGTGGGACGACATTTCAGGAGAGTTTCAATAAGTTATAATTTTTGATGAGTAATAGGGGATTTTGGTTTTCATAATAAATTGAAAACACTCACAAGCTACCGCACAACTACTACATTTCCATAGACGTTTCAGTTAACCCCTTTCAAAAAGTAACACTAGATTCGAGTTTCGCTGGCATTAGATCTCCTCGGTAGTGCATATCCTTGCCACAACCGGGAGTTGAACTCTGTTCATGTTTTCTTAAAACAACCGTGTTGACCACTGCAACGTTTGCCTCACATCAGGCACGACTGAATCATTACATGTGACTGCTCAACCACTTTCGCCTGTGAGTAGTGCTCTGTTTGCCTTTTCGTCCCGAGAGGAGATTAACTGTTCGAGTAACTGTCTGAGTAACTGGCTGATGAAAATAACAGGACACCATGATTACCGGGGAAGTGTATGAAACTAAAAACGCGAATACACGTTAAATCTCCGTAAGTGGTAAAGAATAAACTATTCATCAGAAACTGGCTTTCTGGGTAGATAATGTCCAGTGGAAGGAAAAGTTGTCTACAGATATGCTCATTTTGCTTCCTTGTCCATCAGCGACCAAGCATCAGTCGTCACAATCTACAGTGATACATTAGCAGTAAATGAAAATACTGCGAAATTTCAGCTGACAGCCTTGCATTCTGTTGACATTTAATCCTTTTTGCTGTATCCGAATTGAATTCTAGTTTTTGTTTTGTTTTGCATAAAGTCGTAACTCGAAAATCTGTTTGCAAAACACTAGAAACAATTTTCTGCATCTGGCCTAAACAGCCACCTTCGCTGTCCAATGGCAGAGGCGGATGTCGCTGTTTCAGGGTGTTAGGCTAAATATAAGATGATTCGTACAAAAAGGCTTGTTCCGAAGATGGAAGTTAAATGATCACCTACGAGCAATGAGCATTAGAAGCATTCAAAATCCCAGCTGAAAATAGATAGTGTGGAATAGATCAGAGCAATGTGCATAAAAATCCTTAGCTAAAATCGTAGTGTTATTAACCATGGATATAAGTACCTCATAATGGATGTATAGCCTAATACACATGCGCTTCAGAAGTCCAGCGTAAGACATCGATGTTAGTTCTCTTCTACAGTGACCCTGATTGATCAGGCGTCGTGTGTTGTAGTTTGGACAGCGTTAGTGCTTGCCATATCACCACAGACGTAGGTAAGGGTTTTGTTCTGCAATGGGATAGTTAGAGCTCCCAACCTGAATTCTAACAACCAGCGAGCGTATCAGAATTATCGAGTGTTGGAATAGCTTCACGAACTTAGCAGACGTCACTCTCGGTGACCAGTGCCGACACCAGTGAAAGGCACGCAGAAGAAAAAATGTAGTATGGACAACAAGTGGCGGCAAATCTACTTCTGTTTGAAGTAGGCTGAGTAAACAGTACTTCCTGAACCAATGAAGAACTGACAGCGTGTGTCCATATTTAATTTCCGGAATGATATTAGTTATAAAAGTTTGTTTGCACACGGAAGCTGCTGATGTATGCAAATAGATTTTGTTTCATCCTAAAGAATTCCCCGACTATTATTTATTAATAAGTAAAACGGAATCTAGGGAAGTTAATGAATTCTATGATTTCGATATGATTCAGGAACCCTACTCAAGAGGTTATAGGAAGAAATTATGTGAACATTTACTCCGTCAACTGTCATGGTAATCAGCAAACTGAGAGGCACTTACAAATTAGATGTGATAATTCGTTAGTGTCTATCCGTAGACTATTACGGCAGCGGTCACCACGTTTTTATTAGAAGAATGTGCTCCGTAGTTCATATTCCATTCGATGTGCACCAATGATAAACGCTGAGTGGAACGCATTGTTGTAAACTTAGATTTTCTTGAAATAACTTACGTATTATTCTCATTCCGTCATACTTTTGATATTTAGACAGATTTTCTAGTCATCCTCCTCAACTAAAACCGTTAACTTCGATTTTCCGTCTTGCTGACGACCGTCGATACCGTCTATTCTCCACAAGACCAAAGTTTGAACTTCGGTCCATCTTCGCTGCAAGCAACTACTAAACCGTCCCATAAAGCGTAATCAATTTAGCAAACCTAACTGCTTGCGCACATTCGCATTAAACTTGTTTATTTTGATGCTTTCTGTCTACTGAATAATAATTGGTTTTTCTCTTCTCATTTATGATTTAACTGTGTCACAAGTTAAAGTGAACAAAGTTTTCCCAGAGAATGTCTGGTTGGATCCTGAATTTCTCAAACGACAAAGAAGTAACAACCTGATTACACTGTTCGTTTCAGCTGTTGACTACTTCCTGAGGAAATGAAGATCTTGCAATGGCATGTGATTTGAATTACTCTAAATCTAATTGGTCTCCTCAGCGAATCTTGTATCTTCGGCAGTAATAACTCTTGGTCTTTTTAAATTGAGAATCCTTACGAAATTCGAAAAGTTCCAATCACATCACTTCAGTTTTGTTCGTTCTAAAGGGATGTGGTTCGGTTTACTTAACCGGGGCTCCTAAGGCGTATATACATGTATGCACGTACATAACACCAGGGACAAGAAGGATGAAGTTGACCTGAATTCTTTCCAGATTTGTTCAACTTTAGATTAGGTGTGGATTCCAAGTCTTGGCTGTCTCTCATCCTATCATTTGTAGTGTTTGTTAATCCTGAGATGTTTAGCCCCGTATGAAACAATGTTGTCATAATTATTCAGTCAAATGTAACACTCTTTCAACTGATCATAAAACGATTCCAAAGTCTCATATTGTCTGACAGTTGACATCATTTTATTCCACGGCCTAATCCAGACGTATCACATGATCATTGTTTTTACCAGAGTGAGCAAACACTCTGTTTAACCTTTATACCACATAGCTTTGATCATTCTATTTTTCCAGATTTGTCGCCTTACTGTTGCTAGTCTCTCACACTAGTTGTACCACTATCATGTAGTCTGCTTCACACAGCTGCACTCCTGATGAAATCAACCAAACAGATTTCAAGATGTATCAAAATTATTACTTTGCTGATCTTTCCTCTGAACATTCGCAATCCCTTCCAACTTCTTCAAAAAGTAAAACATAAATTATCACTTGCACATAAGCCACCACACAATAATTCAATCATCCTTCCGTCTTGCCTGTTTGTTGACAGGATTCACTTTGAGGTCCTTCAGGCCTGGTTAACATCCGATGCATTTTTTATATATCTATTGCCATTGCAGTCATACATATTTGCCCAATATTCTTTTATCAGATGTAGAAGTTTACACTGAATGAAAACTTGCTGTTATCTGCATATTAGATTATTAGGGCACCTCATTTTTTTTTATCTAAAACTACCGCTGTCCTCGGGAAGACAGTTTTGTTCATCTAGAGTAAATCGAGTCTTCCAGAACAATCTAGGGGTAACCTTCGCTGCATTTTTCCTGCTCGACCTCTATTCCACCATGCTCACAAGTAATTTAGTGACTTTAACCAACATTTATAGTATCTATCCTTTAATCTTTCGATTCGAGACTACTTGGAGGTCACTACACACCATGTAAACCTCACGTGCCTTATTCCACTCATTCTATGCTTTGATTTGAGAGTAGTTAGCCAGGTCATTTACATTCTTCTAGGTACCAAGGCTTACCGTTTTTTGATTTTAAGACGGAAACTTCGAATTCCGGTAGATGAATTTTTATTCCATGGTCGATCAGGTGTATCTGGTTTTGAGTGATGTATACATGTAAATTTGTTAAAGTGATCTTCAGACATATACAACCAGTTTCAAATCTGTACATTTAATAATTCAGGAAGTTCGGGAGAAAAATGAGAATGCATTTATTACAGCTTCACAAATCCTAACCATCCATAACAATGTATTTTCCCGTTCTGTTGCATCCGTATTCCTTCCGTTGTTATGCCCTTCCATCATATCCGACACGGTTGAACGGGTCGGTGACTATCGTTTTATCAAGTCAACAAGCTAAACACAAGATATACCTTGACAGAGTTAGTGATCCTCTGAATATTCAAGTCAAACGGGTATTCGAGTGACCTTGACGATTTAATCTCATTTGGCAATGCGATAAAACCGGAAGAAATGCGTGCGCTGAAATTGTCGTACCTAGGGCGGAGAAATATTTGATAAATCAAGTCGGTCAGACAAAACAGGAGAATTAGAAAACAGCCTCCACATTAAATTGACCTGAATTAATTTACCCACAAATTATCCCGACAAGGCGTTAGACACTGAGAATGAATGGCATGAACGTGGGAAAATCCCGATGGAGTGTACGCACAATCTAAGTGACTCGGCACAGCTAGGTCAAGACTGGATTTACAGCTGATTCACAGCGGAAAGACCATAATAGAATTCAGCTAGTTTCACCCTGACTGTCGTAATCCTTCTCTAACGCACGATTACCTCGGGTTAGAAATTTACTCAAAAATGGTCTGTTATGAGAGAATCCTAGTTCAGTTCACTCGATTGCTATTGCACTTAATCTTTTTCGTTTAAAATCATGTCTACTCATTTAAAGGCCTTTCATTCAAGTGCACTGTTTGGTCAGTAGTATCCGTTCGGTGTACCTGATTCAATGCTGAATACTCAGAATACAATATTTATTTAGCCCCATGTGTTTTGTCCAAAACACATAGAACCGGAGGTAAAAAAGTCCCACTGACGACGTTTAAATGCACCGTGTTGTATACATAATACGTTTGTCAAACGTTGGATCACGTAGCGATTATAATCAATAGCACTTTTTATGATCAGATTCATTTGTACATTTTTGGTGATTTTGGTTTTTACCTACTTTAGTTTTGATCAAGCTATCCATTTTATAATATACCTCGTGATGGTGAAATCACAACTGGCTAAGTGCCTCGCCGACTTGATGTATTTCTCTCTACACTGTATTTTCCATGGTAGATATCAATACACGGGGGTCAACGCGCTGAGTCTTTGTTTTTCATTGTCGATCGGTTTTTCGATAGTGAGTAATGAGTAGGTATTATTCTGTTGGACTGATTTCAACAATCGTACTGTATCAGTGATCACTCATGTAGCAAAATTGGTGTTGAATATAGAGTGCTAACTAACAACCTGAAAAATAGCACAGGCTTTATGATGAATGCAAACTAATCTCTATTGTTAGTGGAACATGCTTTGCGGAACGTCTCATTGTGAAAACGTTAGACATATTTTACCTAGGAGCTCTTACATTCTGGTCATTAAGAACTCCATCAAATCTCCTTTCACGTGCTTCCAAACGTTGTTCAGTCATATTTTTTAAACAGTTCTGCGCATCGTTCACCGGAGTGGATCACAGACAATTTTGGGAAGGAACTGAATTCGATGGACGATTTATACTTTGGTTTCAGTCGTGCGCTTGTGTATCGCAGCCTTCTCCTATACAGAAATGTTAATCTAGCTTGTGGAAACTAACAACACTCATGTTACACCGATCACACAAAGGAAGTGATTGGTTAATGTTCTCAAACTGTAACTAAACTCGTGCACCTTAAGACAAATGCATGTGGTAAATCTGGGCTCTGAGTTGTCGTCTTCCGGTCAGCTAGACACATGAAAATTAACGAGCATAGGAACCTATTGATTGTTTGATAAGGTTCACAACGACTAAACAAGAGAACCGAGGCTACAATTCAAATTACATTCAGAGAACAAGCATTAATAAATCTTGAGTCACAGGTTGCTGTTCGAAGAGGGCTAGCTAAAATTCCGGTCTAGATGCAGAAAGTGTGATCGACAATTACAGTAACAGTTATGCCAATAAGTTGTGATGTTTTGTAATGTTAATTTGCACTAATATACCACAGTGACCAAATACAGAACAGCAAAAAAGTACAAATAAGAAAAAGAGTAAGTAGACAACAACGTGTTTCAGTGACTACAACAATGACGATGGAATAGAAAATCCCTTGCCAGTTTCACACAATGAGTTTGAAATTTATAGTTCATATTAGTTAACAACCTAATGTCCTTGGAAAGAGGTTTGCATTTTAATAGCTAAAGACAGTCACAAGATTAAGCATCAGACGTCTTCTCCGCACAGTGATTATGATTTGCAGCCACATCCTTAGATGTTTCTAGTCAATAACACACGATATCATTGAAACCCCAATCGAGAAAATAAATTGAGTCAACTGAGGTCAAACTCATCAGTTTCGCTGTATTCTAACGTCAGATTATGAACTGGTCACGTTGTTGTTTCTCCGCCCATGCCCCAGATTCTCAAAGCAGAGAAAATGTGGTATATGCCTTGTAGTCACCTATAGGACTTTTCACATTTTTACAGTGGTAACAAAACGTCACAATGGAAAGCCTTTTGTTAGGTCATATGTCGCTTGGCATATGTCATTATACTGAATGCAAACGAGAGAGTAAAGAGTCAGAATCTTAAGGCATACATTCCTGACAATTTGAAGCTTTGCACGCATGCCCAATATTACCAACCAACCTGAGGTAAGGTGTGTTCATTCAAGTTGATTTTGTATGAACAAACCGCACATGTGTCTCGTCAATTTTTAACAGGGTTATCCCCAGTGATTTGATCTGATGGGTAAGGGGAATGTGACATAATCATTCCCAACGTTGGTTCAACAGATGTAACGTTTGTCTGTAAGTCGTTTACTCCCCCCCCCTTACAGTGCAGTCATACCTCTTAAACAGTGAGTGCTCAGGTTTCAGCGAAAAGTGAAAATTTTCTTGGATTTTGTTATCGGCGCAAAATTTCCTAGGCCTTTCAGCTTTTTCCGTTGCAGTTAGTTTTTCACTGTCGAATTGAGTCAAACGCCGGAAAGTAATTTTTCACAACACCGGAAGTATTTTTCTTTCCCTAGTCGTAAGAGACAGGCCTGATATCCAATCTCAAGGATGGATACAACCGTTACACTATGGATGGTTGAAAGCGAAATGATTCACGTGCAAAGATTTGGAAACATAAGTCTGGTAACTAGGATCTTCATAGATGAAGCAGTGTTTACCCCAAGGCACCGCAACATATTCGACAACATTTCGAAATGAAGCCTATTGAGAAAACCAAACGGAATACGAGGAATGTAGTCGATTGTAACTGACGATTGGTTAGTGTAAACGATACCTTCGACTATGCGCCAGCAGCCAAATGACCGATTGAGAAGCTTAATTCATTTTGTAATTGTAACTTAAATGAGTATTCTTGACCACAGGGTTACCTATTTCAGTTAGCAAAATATGAAGGAAACCATAGGACAATTTAGGTGTTGCTCATGAGTGGATGTGTTTGGATGCTTCGATGTGATGAATGAGTCCACTGTAGTGCTTTAGATTTTCAGCCCATCTGTAGTCACATTTTTAAAACGCAGTATTCACTAGACTGTTATCAGGATCATGGAGAACGCGAACGGTAATCTTCAAAGGAAAAACTTTAAAGTGACAGTATGTTTAAGTGGGTAATCCGAGATCACTAACACAATGTTTAGTCCGGTTGATTACGAGACATGTAGTATGCTTACTAATTATTTGCACATAGATGCCACACCCAGAGTGATCCCTTTCAACAGAATATAGCTGAAACGTCTGGTAACTACAGGACCTGTGTGGTGACAGAGTATGTATGAGTGGAATAAATCAATGCAGGTGAAAGTGAGTGAATGAAAACACGGAAAGTACACACAACCTCAAAGTACAAACCATATCAAGTAAACAGTAGTGAAGATTCGAGGAATCAGGTTATTTCAAAATTGAACACGACCCCCACTTGATCGCAGCCTTCCCATTCAGGTAAGCATTTCGGTTAGACAACTGCGAAAGGAAGCACTAGACTCGAGTTTCCCACTTATTAGAACTCATTAATACTGGATATCCTTGTGCGGATCAGAGTTTGCACTCTGACCTTCGTGCTTTCGAAACTACCGTGTTAACCACAACGCCAGCAACCTCATAATAGGCATGACCGAATAATCAAATCCAAACGCTCAACCACAGCATTGTATGAACACCAAGTAACCCGCAAATGCAAAATTTTACGTTCAGAAACTCATAATTAACGGCCATCCAATCTACCTCTCTAAAATCAAATCAGTATTTTCGGATAACAAAATTACCGATGGTTTGAAACCAGGAATAAACTCGTATAGAAATATCCAGTCGAACGAAAACATGCAAAAGATCAAAACTTACGTAGAATCCGTTAAATCGCATCCAGTTTGTGGCTCCCACTCAATCATGGCGTCTACAATGGCCCTTAGTACAAATCAGATTATCATCATAATATGCGCCGTTCCATGCCACTGTCTCACTACTCACCGTCTGTTGACCATCGTTATTTGCAATCGACCTGCTGAACAGGAAGCGGAGTAAGTGCGCAAAATGACAAAATGTCCCACATAAAATGAGTTGATCACTTCCTGTAGGCGTCACTTTAACGATGGATGATTGCACAACTGACGCGATACCCTCCAATAAAAAATGTGAATATGTAGTTGATATCACTTCGATCTACTGAGGTATCTGAATCCAGCAACCATCTTGATTGAATTGAATGGCATTCACAAGTAAAGCGTGTGGAGACCAAACAACGAACTATGGTAATCTTCGGAAACCTTCCTTCAGAAGTTTTATAATACACTAAAGTCCGATGAGTAAATCACACTAATCGATCGACACAGCTTCAGACGTACCTTCCACTCCTCTTGAGGAAGTTCTCTCAATGCTCCCATTTGCCGCAGTGTTTAATTCAAGCAACTTAACCTGGATAACTGAAACAGGCGACCGTGAAGTTTTAAAGAAGAGAGCCATTTAAGATTCGTCGAAAATTTCTGGCTTGTTTTTGGTATTGTCTATCCCAAAAGCTAAAAATAAGAGTTTTGCAGTGGATGCAGAAGAAACGAAACAGATCTAACAATACAGATTCATTTGTTTCAGGTTGACACTACATTTGAATTTGATGAAGTTCGAGCAACAGTCTTTTATAAGACTTTTCGACACAGATGGAGATGTATTACGTGATGATAATCAACGTTCGGCCGGCTTATGAACATACATCTATCTGAAGTTTCAGCGCCTAAATGAACGGCTGAAATCACGTGAAGTCTATAATCGATTGAAGTTGGACAACACAACAACGTAAGCGATAACACGAACATTGTAGTATCATGGAGCGCTTGGTGTTTGTACATCATTACTGGAAGTTTTGTCAGAGATCAAAGATCACCTGCACATTTCGTATTAGGATTGTCATGTACCTGCACGAAAGTCTTGGCAGAGCAAGTTTTTCGCTGGACGTTTATTCAGGATGTTGACATTGGTATGGAGATGGATTCAGTGGCAAGCCTCTGAGGTTTTGCAGACTGATTCAACAATCTTGCTCATGCATCGTCATAGAAAATTTGACATAGGTTCATCAACAAGACAAGGAACTGAAACAGCAGTTAGAGCACTGCACTTTTTGGTAGGTACAAATTTTGTCTTCAGTCATCAACCAGAAAGATCGCAGGGCCTATTTTTTGAAGCCCTTATAGTTTCTGCTGGTCATATAGATACTGCAATTGTTTATCAGTTCGATACTACCCTCCGTGACGCCTGGACTGTCAGGCATTATAATGGTCAATGCCTCTCTAGGACTTGAAGAGTCAAACCGGACGGTATGACAATCATAAGGATAGTCATTCTTAGAGCAAGCAAAAAGGTGCGTATTGAATCAGTTTTGAATTTTCGCGAAGCCACAGTTGTTATGTAAGTTGTATGCTCAAGAAACATTACGTACGTTCTTGTCAACTGCATGAACAAAATAATAATTGAAATGGTAAGGAAATGGATGTTCACATGCAAAATAGTGAAGTTTGTTCAGTAGACAATCAGTGCGGTTCCCGGTGCGTGCATGACATATATATCTGATTTTTCTTCTCGACGCCTGAAAGAACAAGGACTGTACTGAAAGAGGTGAAGCGAACCATGATAGGCAGATAAGTCATCAATATGAATGTCAGCAAGAGAAACGAAATACTTGTTCGATTCAACCGAAAAAACTAAAGACAAGGTTACTAGGAAGACACTGGGGAGTGTGTCGAAAAAAATCGACACTGAACACCTAAAGGATGATAATAAAATGAAAATATGGTTAACAAGCGACCATTAAGTGTATTATCACTATTAATCTACTTGTGAAGATATAAAGCTGGTTTCTTACGATATATAGCTAGTGTTTCTTATAAGGCTAAAGAGCGCTTGATCACAATGTGACAAGCGACACGAGATACCTACTGTTTTGTCACATTTGAACAAGTGTTTTGTTATGACACTCATGGTTGTTCAGTGTGAGTATTCAGAAATAATTTTGGGATGTGCTCGGAAATTCTGATGTTTAGTGCCCCCCCCTGTTTGGTTTGCGTAATGCAATCCATATGCACAGGTGAAATCATAAGTAAGTGTCGCTTCGGCTAGTGTTGGTACTGGGTCTTTTTTCGGAGTTGAAGGCAGCCACGTTGCTAAGACGAAGGACCACCTGCATCATCTTTAATTACTTGATTGTTTACTAATCTTCTAACGCTAAGCTATACTGTTGACGTATGTGGGAGGTTACAAACCAACGTGATTTATCGACCAGTATGATGCAAAACTAACCAACATCTTCTGATGAAGTGGGGCATAACCTTTTCAACTGAGTGGGTAAAGTCCCGAACTAGAATTGAGGTTCCGACCAGTCATACTTTAATGACAGAATTTTAAAATTTAACCCTAAGGATGGAACTTCCAGCTGTGTACGCGTAAACTGAGTTAATGACAAACTGTGGGCATGTTTCACAACGTCAGCTGGGAAGCCAGCTTTATCGATTTCACAGGATAATGAGGCCTGAAGATCGATATTCGTTTTGGTTCAGATTCCCTGCGGTAGATTAGAGAGGGACAACTGAGACCGGTGGCAACCCACCGATGAGATCTAAGAGCATATTCAAAGAATCACAAGCTGCTGTGATGTGTGAACGAGTTAACCTGACAAGGTTGTATTTTTGGTAACTTCTGTTCTGTTGACGTTCTGAAGGAAAACAGAAAACTGGCTGGATCACATGCACTCTTCGCTTAATTGCTGCTTCGCACGTAAACGTCAACAAATGGTTCAAAGCTCGCGTAACACTTGTAGAGAGTCTTCGTTTGAGTCAGTGAGTTCCCTTGACCAAATTCATTAACGACCGGTGAAAGATTCTCCTAGGTGGCATACGTAAAATCACTTATTACGTAAACAACCTCCTGAGAGATGCATACGTACTCATGATCACTAGCGTCGAATAGATCCCGAGTTTTTTTTACCATGCATCACTTTCTGATTTCATCAGAGTAGAAAAAAGACGTTACAATACTTTAACATTTCATTTACTCTTATCAGTCGCAAACTTGATACATGTAGGTTACATACGGCAGACTGAGAGCTACAGGCAAGGAATGGACAGACGTACATTCACAACAAGTATTTTGTCAACACTGAGACAAACAGATGGGTTGCTTTCACAACTTTTGTGCACATAATGCCAGCTGGTGAGTTCTCGTCAATATATCTACCGGTCCCCAAAGCAAATCTGAATGTTATGCATCCTCTAAACACCTGCAGACCTTCGGTTATTTTTGATGCTGTTGATAGTTTGATACTAGCGGCTTCCAGTCCTGACTTCCCAGCAATATTGTGAATGAGCTTATTGGGTTGGTTTGGTGAGCTGTCGCCATCAGATGTCTAGCAGTCGATGGTGTTGCACTTCGAAAAACGCATTCACCGATTCGAGATTGTTATAACCAGTCGTTCTTACCAGTTCGGCGCGTGCCCAGCTACTCGCTGAGATAGTTGTTGAATTGTTCTACTTATTTAGGCATTAATACAATTTTAGATAGTCTGGTAGACTAGATGAGAGACAGATACGTAAATTAGACAAAATGAGTTAACAATTATGTAGAACTGGCCCCTTAGTTGTTTAAACCAAACACAACTATGCAGCCGCATACGTATGAGATAAAGTAAACTACAATTTGTGCATGATTTGATTTACCAGGCACTACGCTCTGAATTGCAGAAATAAAAATGTACATTTCTTTGGAGTTGTTTGAACCGGTTCACTGTATTTGTTCATCATGTTGTGAGTCTGTGAATTTTTCAGAAAATTTATTTGCCAGGAACTTTTTATCACCTCCTGCTCTGCCTGTAGCACATTAGAGATGAAAGTGTTCCTGATTCTACGATTTGGAGTCTGGACCCAACAACATTTGGATGCCGGTTGGGGCGAAACTGTAGAAGTGAAGGTGTTGCCTGCCCCACACTGCCTTACGATAGGCAGATCGCTGCACTCTCCCATTCCCACGTCTCATGATGAGGACATCTTAAAACGCTAAACTACCGTCTAATGTAGTTTCATGAAAGACGAGTAGATCCGGGTGAATATAGTTAATGCTGACAAATTACACAAGAAGTATGATAATCGGTGAAAATCACAATATTGCGGTTTAAACAATACCGCTTTGGTAATAGTACGTAGGATTTGTTATTCGATCATTCCTAAGGATGTACCAGTCAATTTTAGACCCAATGCCCTTCCCACAGAACTCCGTCTATTTTTCTATGAGGAAGCTCTTCAAAACTAAATCTGTTCTCTGTACACAGCTAATTGAGATCCTTGAGATATTCAAGTGGAATAAGCACATCACATTCATCAACTGTCTCATGAAAAAAGACCATCTGTACATAGGGGATCAACGTCAGTGGAACACATTGCTCGTAAAATCACCGACATGCACCTTGATGTCCCTGCCAGTTCAGAAAAATTACTTAGGTAACGGAGTATAAAATTTTGCGAACGGGGTTCAAGATGTCAACTAGCCAGTATACAACTCTGTGGTAAACTGAGTTGTTAACATATTAAATTGACCACAGAAGTGCTCCATGATTGTGTATTTTTGTGCAACCCTGATTTGTGATGTTTATGTGCTATTTGGGTTCATGTGTTAAGAGACAGGACCGTACAGCTACAGTACCTGAAATTGTCTCATTACTTGCATTTCCAGCCAGATGTTATTTTCAGTTACTTTATCGTCCTCAAATATTTAATCTTCCAAGGTGACGTTTATTTTTATTACATAATGATCCCTACGAACAATAACAACATCTGTCTTTATCCGGCTTTATAAACGCCAATTATCGCATTTTTTAAACTCCCTCACTGTACTACAGTGTTCCTGTCTGACATAGCACTGCTGGCGAATAAGTGCAGGTTAGAAATAGCCACTAATTTTGTGTGAAATCAGCACGTCTCATCGGGCGATATCATTTGTAAATTCCCATGTGAGTGACACATCACATATATATTCTTTTTGATCTGACTTAGTCGTTTAAATCAACGCAATGTTTCGAGTTGAAACTAATTGCTGCTCTTGTTGCCATGTGTTTTGTACATATAATCAATCGCAATATATGTGCAATTGAAGAGATAAAACAAAGCGCTCCTATCCCGCGACACTTGTATTTCTGTCATGTTGAAGGATTCTGAGATTATGGCGAAGAAAACCACACCGATGTACATAGGGGACATTCGTCAGCGTGTCCGACAGCCTCTTCGATCAGTGTTGATTGTCTTTTGCACCCAATCAGGAAAACTTGAACGTCATGCTGAACTCAGCTTCAGTTACAGGGCCTTCGTACCTCGAACCCGTCATACACCGGACAGCAGGTTGCCACTCCCATCCCAACTCACCGCAAGCAAACAAGGTACAGCATGACGAGTGGTGAGTTGGCATTCGTAAGATTTGATTAGCCTGAAATAGCATGTAAGACGACACTGTCAGGCGCAAGAGAGGACAAGTGGGTCACTGCTGACAGGACATTTCTACCGCACGTCTCGAATGCTTCGAAGATACCGATAGCTGCAGACGGGCCCACTATGAACGTTCTCCGCGCAGATGGACCAGATTTCACAGCAGTACAATACGACCACAGTTGCAGTGACAATATACATCCGGACCTTCAGAGAAAGACTAAGATCAGGCCGACGCTGCAAACGATGTAAGTTGAGAAACATCTCTCAAACCTAAGCTATACCAGCTGTGATCTCATCGAACTTTCCATCGGCGCTGGTGTGGCTACTAACGTACTTCTCGACTAACTTCAGTGGCATACTATTCGAGGTGAGCAGGCGCAAAATTTAACAATACCAAGCTGCAAAAGTCATGTTAAACTGACAAACTGAAACCTGTATTCTACCTAGGGTGTTCTGGACTCCCCATGAACCCTTATTTACCAGAGCAATGTTATCTGTATACCCTGCACTTTGAGGTTAACTGTCTGGAAGCAGTTTCATAATGTTCTAACAGATTGACTCATTGATGTGCCTTATCGACGAGTACGTTCCAGTGGCATAACTTCCATTTCAGTCAACTAAGTGATTGTGTCAAACAACCGGATTATTTTCGTTTTCTCTATTTGTCCCCACTGTGTATTATGTGTGGTAATTTCGGTGATTGACAAGATGTGGCCGAAACGTCATTGTGTAAGATATCACAAGTACTGTTGTAGTCGATGTTTCTACTGCAAGCATACTTCGGTATGCTGTGAGCTGACTAACAAAAACAATGACAACTGTATTGATCAGTGTTTGAGGATTCATCCTGTCACCGTGAACATATGTTAAGGCTGTGTTTGAATTTTTCTACTGATGGCCTTGCTACAAAAGACTTCGGTGAGTTGTTCCAGATGAGACACACTGGGACATTGAAGGACTCTCCTCTGCAAGTCAGAGAGATCAGCTGATGCTGCACAGTTAGCTAGTTTCTGCTGAATTGTTTGTTTGGACTGCCAGCGAACAGATTGATGGTGTCTCCTGAATGTCAACGCTAAGTCTGATTTAGTATATCAATGGTGGACCTAAACCTTATTTGGATAAGGTAATAAACTTGGCAGCATAACCCGCAGTCTGACTCATCTTTGCATCTTTTCAATAGTAACAATGTCATGATTTGCGCAACGCAGATCTAGAAATGTAGCTCAAGATGAGAGTGACCCATCGAGTAATTACACACCCACCTGAGTGAAAGGATTTGAACAGTATCATGAACAACCCAAACGCACAGTTCGTTTTCCCAAAGGCCAATGCACAATCATGTGATAGACTGAAGGCATTTGGAACTACTGTTCATAGACAGTGAGACCAAGTGTTTTACCATCAAGTGCAACCGGAATGACGGAAACGTATAACCTTACATTCGATCGTATTGAATGAGAGCCAGCTATACATAGCCCAACGGCAAGTAACGTTCGAATTCAGCAGCCTTTCTTACTGTCCACTATGCGCTGAAGTTCATTGCCATCGGTACAAAATATTGCCGGGAAACTGATACATTACAGGATCTCAAGCACAAATAAAATAATCAACAAAGACTTGATGGTGATTGGTTGCATACGTTTTGGCAAGTATTGCTCATTTACGTCTCACTAGTCTTCATTTGACGTCACAAACGGTCCTCATGCCTTCACTTAATTTACTGGAACTTGTATATTGACGAACAAATTAACGTCAGAGTTAAATGTCGAGAGCGGATTGAAAGGTCACGATTTGGCTCCATGGAATCGGATCGGGAAATACAGGTGCGAGCACGAAACAAATCCGGGAAAAGTGCATCGGTCAGCATCGTTTCATTGACAGAACACTAACACAACTCAAATGACAACCACTTTGTTGTGCGTCAGTAGAACGGACAGTAAACCACAAATATTTCTCAATGGAAAGAAAAACCAGACATGGGGGTGGACATGTGATGCTCAGTCAGCAAGGAGCAGATGTTACCCTGGCTCAGACATGTCACAGTTTCACACAGATGTGGCGCCTAACTGTTCGCTCAACCAGAGTAACTACGGCAATCTGTTGTCGCCATTGGCATCTCGGTAACGATTACTTATGTAACTTCTTATAAATATTGGTAGTTCATTCAGCTACAGTTATTCATGTGACCATAGTCTAGTTTCCCCAATGGTATTGAAAAGATGGGCAGGCTTCAGAAAACCTGGAACGTACACATTGCATCCTTCAGTTTCAAGGGAGATGATCGCAACGTGCCTGTTAACTACAGGTTAGCTGACTTATTATGTTATATCAAACGTTTCTGGAAATACCAATTAATAACTAGTTGAGGGCTTCCATTGCGTGTCATACTCTACTGCTTCGTAATCAATATGAGACCAACAGTAGCCGGGAGCATAGACCGAGACGACTCATGGAAGTAAGCTGGCAGTTGTTTTCTGGATTTCTCCAAAACAGAGTCAGCCAAGCAATTCGCCAGTAGGGTTTCAACGGCCATACAATTCTGTGGTTCACAGATGACTTCAACAATCGGTTTTATCATGTTTTAGTGGCGTACACCTCGTCTAGCACACTGCAATCAGTATTCTACCTCGAGGTTCTATGCTAAATCAGTTGTTGTTGCCACTAGTCTCCTTTGAATAACCACAGGTGTATGTTTTTCAGTACGGTTACAAGCTGACGATCTAAATATGTGGCGGACAGCAGAAGGTAGTACTAGAGTGGAACAGCATCAAAATGGTCTTGACAGGGTGTAACACCGAGACCCAATGTAGTGACCACTCGTCACGCACCTGGTGCTTTTGGAGGAGCAAAAAACTAGCTACTGCTATCCGCCTTTCACATAACGACTGAGATCATGTGGATGCCACAGATGGCGTAAGTTGGCAAACCCCATTCGAACTTTAGTTACAGGATTTGTGATTCAGTCTAGTATTCCACCAGAGCTGATACAGTTGCTAAGTTGTGAGAACTTTTCAACTACCTTCAACGGCTCACTATCACAGGGGAGAGCAACCACGGAGTTCTGATAATTTTGCAAAAGCTAGTTGCATTTACAAGGTTGATAGGCAGGTATGTTCTGACTTGTTTTAAGTAGACACTTCTAAATGATTAATCGTCTTATCGCTCTGCATAAATTCGGGTGCCCTCTAGGTTGTAATTATCTGATCAGTGTTCATCTACTTTTAGTTGGGTCTGCTCCGGGATTCATTTTTTCTAAAGTAGATTTGTTCGTTTTTAACGCGGAAAATCCTAAGGTATCCTTCTCTTCTTCACTCGGAAGAAGAATCTTAAGGAATTGGTTAATTAGTTCGACGCACGTTTCCTGATCGGTCAAAACATGCAAATGTATTGATGTTTATTCTCTATAAATAAGAGAAACTACCAGTAATAACATTTCGATGAGCGTTTCTAAAATGAATTTTATTCTCAGATTCATATCAAGGAAATATTTCGGTTCCACATCGAACCACGACTTACAGCGAATCCATCATGGTACCGATGTCTTCGTTTAAATTCGAAGACCGACGGTTTACGTCTGAAATCGCTTTCAGTCAGGTATAATTTTGTCATCTGTTTCGTGAATGCACGCATGCACCTTTTCAACTATATTGCTTATCGGTTATTATACACAAACTTCTAAGCGTGAGTCATTCGTTTAACTATGACAGTATTTATCAATATAATTTCATTGAATTTATTGTTTTAACATTTTAAGTGATGTAAGTCGCTCGCCCCTAAAATGCTCCTTGTGTAACTATCCTCGTCATCCCGATCTTCATAAACCAATATGAACAGCATTAATTGAATCCCAATTTGAATCTACACATGCTAACGGACTGGACAGAATCTCATATGTAACTAAATCATTGCCATTCTGAATTATACGAAAAACCTGTTACAGTTAAATCTAGGGAATAACGATAGCAAGTCCGTTCATTCACTTTTGAGGACTGAATATTCAGCCACTCCACATGAAACAGTGAAACGAGTTGAAGCAGTATTTTTCTCATGTCAAGTCCGAGCAAGTTAATCGATGCACACTGTCCTCGTTATTTTCAACAGCGTAGACCTAAGCCAGCAGTCAGAGGATTGGTCGCAACAGCCTTGTACAACGATAACAAACTAGTTAGGCGAAATCGGACACACCATTATTTCGTGCAAATGTTTCCAGGTTGCTGTAGAATCAAATGTTATATATAAGAAAGTCTGTTCGACTCCGCTAATTATAAATGTTTTCACTAAGCCGACCAACCGCGTTACGCCGGTTCACATCATAGGCGAACAATATCGGTTCTTGACAGCCACAGAGAACATCGGAAACCGGTTGCGAAGTCCTGGGACTCAGGATGTCATTGGGCAAGTAATTACGTCCGTAATCCTGATATAATCTCACATTCGTATTATCATCCAATTGATTGTAGACAACGACTTTTATATTCGTTGTGCTGTAAGTGCCTAAACTAATGCATGTTTACACTTCCAATTCCACGTTAATAACATCCGCTTGTTGGCAGATCTTCAAGCGTATACGGAAGCGTCCCTATCTCTGCGAAGGCTACGTATAAAAAAACGTCCATGACAGCCTGGATGTGGAGGCGTCCAGCCGGGTTTGGTTATTTGTCTAACTATCTGATCAACAATCAAATAACAACAACTGTCGCTGTTGTTATAATCACAACCGAACGAAGTCCCACGAACCTACAAACACGATACACACACGCTTATATTTGTAAGAAGGAATGTAGCAAGACAGTTATTTCCTTCGCCAAAACGAGACATCACGCAACAACACAAACACGATTGGGAAGTAAGAAAGTGGCATCCAGTTTAAACGGACAGAAGAAAAAAGGGTCATGTACAACCGCGCCATTCACTTCAGAGCTGACTGTGGACATGGCGATAAGACATGTACGCGAGTGTGTATGACACAGCTGAAACAGACGGATTACCGAAATGGCGCGCATGTAGGAAAATGAGGCTAACAGACTGCATGTGAATAAAGTATGGATGAGAGAAGATGGAGAACTACGAGGCAAAGCCCTCATCCTCTTCTAACCGATCGTCTTCTTGGTGAATGTTGGCCATATCTCTCGTAGATTCTTGATGCGTTCCTGTAGCTGTCACTGCCACATCTCTTTCTTCTTCCTCTTCTTCCTCCTCTTCTTCAACTGGCTCAGTGAATCCAGGCCATTCGGTGAACTCGTCAGAGTCCTCGTATTCCGAATTTTCCGCGATTCGATGAATGCCGAGACGTAGAAACGGTGTGCCTTGACCACGACCTAAAGAGAACGTACCGTAAAAGGGACAGCACATGAACTATTAAAACTATCAAAATCAAATCAAGAAACTGTCAAAAGGTTGGAATTCCCTCTCTACTTCAACATTCTAAATAGCTATGAAAAATGTTCTATTCGCAAAAACAAGTGTTGTCCACAATCACACTGACATCCCTAGCTGGACACAGAATAGTAGGGCAAGATCGACAAAATACCATCGAATTGATAGTTCGCGACTTAAGGCGCCTAGTTGACATTACGGCTATCCACAGTAATCTAATGAGTTCTACCAGATATAGTCGTAAAAGTGGTGTCATAAGCCAAAACTCAACTGGCATCAGAAAAGAAAGAATGGTGGTGGCTGCTTGTCTAATTGTTTTTATTACACTCTTCAACCGGAGAATTTGATCATAGTCGTTTGCGCCGTATAAGTTATCGAATAAAGCGTGGAACTACCTTCAGCTTCTGTATTAATGATAAAACCACCAAGCAATCTCATCGACCGCGGAGTCACATTGAAGCACAAGTCAGCTTGGTCGATTGATCAGCCCAGCGAAAGGTGAAAGCAAAACGAGCAGGCTGATTAAATGGTGTCACTGAAATGAGATCGTAACGTAAAACGAAATGTTCTTCTTTATCCCATCTGATGAAGTGAATAAAGGGCAATAAATGGTTCTGAGCTGAACAAATCAGAGTCGAATCGAAATCCGACAGTTCTACTTTGTTTCTATTCTGCCTCGCATGACGACACCCATGTACACAAGTGACGAAGCCGTAAGCAGCTTATCGAAACTAATCAATGCGGACGTAGAGAACAAATTCTAACAACATCACAGCAAGTCGATCCCATTTTGAAAGAAAATTCAACCGAAAACCTCGTTTTTTTTGACATGAACAGGGTTAGGTGCGTGTGTTTTCGGACTGGCCGGTCATAGTGATTGTATCCAAAGAACGGCTGCGCAAACAGACCACCACAAATGACGTGTGCTGCACCATTTACGACCCAACTTACATATTCTGTATTCAGTGTAAACCTGAAGAAACAAAAACAGGAGGTGTACGACTGAAAACCTTTGTAATTCAGCCAACTGACGCTGATTAACCACACGACGAGCTAGTATGAATATGAAGCTCTTAACAGCATTGGGTACAAAAGACTCCAGTTGATAGATTTAAGCTACGAAAAAAGAAATTGAAGGTATAAGACAAGGGGAAGGTCAACAAAAGGGTGTACATTAATACTTTCTAGATAGGAATATGGAAACAAACAAAAAGTTTGGATTGAGAAACCGAACCAAAGATTGAACATTGAGTGCGGCAGCAAAGCTGAAGAGAAGTAGCGTGTTACCATGATCCCAGTTTCTGAAAATAAGTGCCGGTGGTTGACCGAACAATAGGGGCCAGTAGTTCGTATCAAAGCATAAGGTTGGCGGCATCCGAGACGGATTAGCCTGTCACAGTGACCGAAGCCAAAGGACGC
>LUCH01002824.1:0-53563 GCA_013368495.1 Paragonimus heterotremus | reverse complement strand
ACACGTTCCGCTGAAACGATGTCCATGTTTCACTGCCGTACAGCAGTATAGATGGCACCATTGAGTGATAGACGTAGCGCTTAGTGCTCGGCTTCATGCTGTGGTTCTTCGAAACACGTCTTTCAAGACGTTCGAAAGCAGTACAAGACTTTGCCACACGAGCTCTCAACTCGCGGTCTACGGACAGATTGCTGCCCAAGTAGCAGAAACCTGTGCAGCTCCTGACAACATCTCTATTAACACGGATTTGGAGTGAAGGTATACGCCTTCGCATATAGACCTACATACACACACACACACACAAGCACACATTAACTATGCTTATTCGCACCTGGGATTGTCACATGGTGACCTCTGGTGAACTATGAACCCATACATCTTATTGGTAGCTGGTCTACACATCGCAAGTGAAAAACACAAATATGTGCCAGTTGATGACTACCTCATTTGAAGCTTATACGTTGCAAATTTTCTGATTTAAATCGTTTGATAAAGGCAATCCGAGAGGATCGAAACGTTGAGAGACCGATAACTCTTTTGGTTTTTAATTCGTTGTGGCTTAATCAAGGAATTACTTAATAACAAAATCTATTTTTGATTGTTTAATGGCATTCTATCGCCGTATTCCCAGACGAAACATGAATTTCCGACCCTCAACGAATTTCTCCAGGTTCGTTTCACCGCATGATTTGGAGCTTCCGATCCAATATCAAACAGGTGCATGCTCTAGCAACGTGAGTAAAAACGATGATAAACAAGATTCAAATTGCGGCGATGTCCGTAGGCCAGTGGAATCATTCGCACGAGTACAACAAATTACATACTCTACCATACGGTGAAGTAGTGAAGTCATGATGACACCGTCAGTTCGGTAATTCCAAGTTGGTCAGAACTTCATAGACCACTGGTCTCTTGCTCAGAACCGTTGAGTCCGCAAAAAGCAACAAAGTCAAACACACGCATATCTACAAGTGCGCTTGTCAGATTCAGGACAGAATCTGTAGATTCACCCAAGCGGACGTCTCGTAAATACTGGGTTTTCCTTCTGCTTGTGATTAGCTTGTCTGTAGATAAAATGTAGGCATATTACTGTATAATACCTGACCTCAAACAAAAGTGATAATGAGTTGTCATATCGCTTTTCTGTAAACTATCTGTAAGCTGGAGATATTCTTCTTCTTGAATGGACCACCGTTTAACAACAACAAAGCGCATGGGTGACGTATTGTCTAGGATAGTGGCAATTAGTATTCAGAGTCACACTTCCAGTTTCAATTACCTGACAATAAATTTCAAGTGAGCTGTAGTGGTAACTTTGTTAATGAAGATCAAACATGTGACGACGTTATATGATGCGCTTAGCTCTTTCAGACAACTTTGGTTGAACATCATCGCAGTACGGTTTACCTGTCACGAAAGAGTTGTGATTGTAACCTGTTTATGAATAATTCAATATAGATGAATTTTACAATTTCTTGTTAGTGTCATTTAGTGTTAGAAACTAATGGATCATCAAGCACTGCTATATATGAATATAACATGCCCATTTCCAGACCATCATTATACAGATACTTGACAGCTACTTTATATCAAATCACGAAGTGAGCTTTTTACGAAAACCAAGATTTCGTCTGCGGTTGTAAAAAGAATTTCTATCTCCATCGCGTCATTTAAAGATAACGCTTGCTTAGTCTCCAACGGTTGTGTCGTTCTGTTGCAAAGAAAAAGACCAAACCCTTGAACAAAGCTATAACATCACTGATCAGATGCGACGGAATTATGTGCACACTGTTTAAGTACACCATCGCTGAATCTCGTTTAGCGGGCTCGCAAACAGTTTTCGGACAAAATACCATGGGACATTACTCAGCCTTTATGCGACTTTATCCAATGCAATAAAAAAGCAAACGAACAGGTTTGCATACCCCCAGGCATAAAATTGCGTGTGTGATATCTCATTTAGCCCGGATCGTGAATCTGGTTTCCAGACCATGTTAAATTGCAGTTCGATTTTTGTTCCATCTACTGATGTATTTATTGTCTGAACATGCAATGATTTTTCTAGTTGAGGTAACATTCATCAGGGGTGTATAATAAAACAATATTCTGACTTGACGTTCATACCTGATGTGAAGTTGGCACTTGAAAATTACTGATGTGTAAACTTCATCATCCATCAAACCCACAACGGTTGAGCAAAAAACGGCATCCTTGGCATTTAAGTAGACGTAAGTCAATGTTTAATCCAAAACCCATATTTCATAGGTGGTTGGATGGAAAGACCTGAATCGACCACCATCATATCCAAAGCGGAATACTTCCTCCAATATACCACCAGTTTTACAGACGCCGCTCCAGAAATCCACAATTTTTGTGTATCCTGGATTTAAAAAAAAAAGTGATTCGCAGCGCTTAATCCACAAGGAGTCAACAAGTACCCTTTGTCAGCTGAATTATGCTTGCTCAGCTGTTAGGAATATACAACCTATGAATAACCATTCAGTCACAGTGAGTAAAGTTGACTGAACTAGTAATGAGCCACTCAGTAAATTTCGCCCACATAGCCAATGATGAATACCACTCGTTCACCTGAACAACATTTTTCATCGGCTCTCACACGTGATCTTTAACCACTCATCCGATTTAGTACACTCATCACACGCGACAAGCTGAACAATAAAACAATTAACGTTCAATTCAACTGTGGAAGATGAGATGTCAAGTCACGATTCCACAACAGGAAGTCGGGCGGACGACAATAACATTCCTACAACACAATGTTTTAGCCCACGCGAGAACCACTGTCTCGTGAACCGAAAGGAATAAATTAGATCCCGATGACACTATTAACGACTGGAACTAGGAAGATTTACTACAGCAGTATTCACATCAACCGATGACGTTGGAATAACATGTAGAACCGGGTAAGAAATGGTGACTGAAGGAAGGACTGAGATGAAGCAAACGATATTTGCCAAAACGCCAGCAAAACACAACACCCCGGGTGGACAGTCACTTAGTTAGTGCGACAAGTCAGAGGAAGGACAATGCAGTGTATAGAAAACGTGCGCATTTGGGTAATGCAACAATCCTGTCTATTCCTTTTGTCAGAGAGTGCATACACCAGTTTGTCACACTTAAACCAAAATGGCAATAACAGAACGTGTTTTAAAAAGTAGACAAACAGAGGATAAGAGTGGACGATTTTTTCCGTGGTAAATATAAATGTTATGCATTCATTTATTATAGCAGAACTTCCTTCCAAATGATTAACACCCTTCTAGAGACCAATGCTTTTGGTATTTCCAATTTTCACGGTATTCTTATCAACAGTCTTCCAAATGAATATGTTAACAAGGGTATTTGTGGAACGCCAAAAATATACCAAGTAACTAAACATTAAAAAATCCCACTAATTTCACTAATGTTAGGTCAAAACGTCTTCACGCGCTGTATGACTTTGAGGTTAGTGAAATCTGTAATGCATAATCGCGACACCTCTTTGAACAATGAATCTGATCAGTTATCTTATCAAGGTAAAATGAAATTGGTTTTATACCGTAAGAAATTGGCACTTCGTGCTCCGATTTAACAAGTCACCGGTTTGTATATAATCATCATAGTACAGTTTACACGAGTAAAACCAAACGAATCGAGGCGAAAATTGCGGAGTTAGAGAAAACATAATTCCGAGGCGAAACAGTATCCATTATAAGTGTATTATCATAAAATAATTGCAGTGAAACTTCTCAAGGACATGGTCTAGGATACGCTACGTAGTTTTACCAAAAGAGTCTAAGAGAAAAAAGTGAGATTTTTTACCATTAGAAGAAGATGTGCGTGAATAAAGTCGGAAATTGAAAACATACAAAATAAGGAATCAAACAGGCTTGGTTTAAGGACTAAGGAAGTCCACTTCGCAGTTGACTTTGCATACGAATTGATCTTTAACGATCACTAAACAGGCATTCCGATCAGTGACGTTCAAATCGAGTTACGACGCATCACTTGGGGTCAGGGGTGAAATAACGGAAAGTAAACAACGTTAGTAACTGCAAACATGTTGGCCAGCCAAATAGTTTTAATCATTGGTGCACTAACTAATAGTAAACCACAGCTAATCAGACAACATCGGCCAATTTGGGATACATGAAAGACGCTGACACAATGGATTTTCGTGTCATCACAGGTGTTGCCAAAACTAGGACAAAGCACCAAGTCACGTTTCACAGATAACAAATGTTTCTGGCTGTTCATAATTAGTCCAAATTATAGTTGCTTCAGAAGAACCATCAAAAAAGTGAAGTTTCGAACCTTAGCGAATGTCAACTAACTAAATGTTGTGTATCGTTCGGCCTTTTTGAAATGAGAAGCAACAAAACTGATGCATTTGCGCAGGTCCAATAATAAATGTGGTCATTTCAAGGACGTTATTAGTAGCACTGACGAAACAACTGACCTTTTGATATAGAGCCGATTGCATGGTTGATAGCAAAAAGATTGAAAGTATCTAGATGAGATGTTCACGTGCTATTGCAATATGCAATTTGCATGGAATTTGTTGATTCTACGGCTGCGACCAATGGCAGTAAACCGGAAAATTAACAGCTCGTGCTGTATTTTTTTCCCGTCTGCTTAAACAAACCAATACTGACAAGCATTAAGACTATCTCACGAAAGATGGACTAGTTAGTTGAGTCGACATGTAAGGTGCACCAGTTAGTTTGCTCCTTCAAGTACGTACGGGAAGTGATGAAATGTAAAACCATCTATGAATGGATTGTTTATATTCACCACAGTTTTACTCGGAATGGATGTATAAGATAGCGCTTCACTTAAGACCAGTCGGCAGAACAGCATCGCAGAAATCGATATTCATATCACTACCCTCACAGGATGAACGGCAGAACAACCATTAAGCGACTAAAATTAAAACCGGCACCAAATCACAAGTGCGTAGGCTAGCTAAGCTCATTGTAGAGCATTGAACGACTCGCATACCTTCGACTCCCAGAAGGGGTTCAGTGCATATTCCTAGTCAAACCAAACATCACTGACCGACTTAATCGTACTTACGATTTACAGAATGCTAATCAAGTGATGAGGACACATCACATACGAATCTTACAGTACCTCCCCAAATGGCCTCTGGGTGCCAAAAGTGAGAAAACTAGGCGTGTGACAATGAAGCATCTACAAGAACTAAGTGGATTCCATAAAGACCAAGAGTAATCATCTTCCATCGTTTTCTGGAGTGTTTGCAATACACCGCATGAAATCGTCCTTGTGATAATAACAAATGGTAGTTAACCTAACATTACATTGATGATATTTTGCAAAGACTCAGTAATTCTATTCCTAGTTTATCAATTTCCATCATTCACCCTCTGTATTATTCATGCTACCATCTTCTTTTGCACTTTGCCGAATGGCTTTCCTGGACTGACTGGTTGTATATTTAGTTAATTCCAAGCGGTAACCAATTAAGCGACCTTTGTACTGTACACCACGTAGTATTCAGTGTCAACATTTCTTATTCCCAATCGATTGCGTGCAACATCCACTGTTGATTTCTGAACAACGAATCACGTGACTGATCTGCATCTTAAACTGGAATATTGTTGTTCGATCTAATCACTTGTCAGTAAGCGCTACGTCACTCATTCAATTACATACCATTTTGTGTATGTAACTGCCAACAGCGAATGAAGCAGTGCGTAAACATTCATCTTACATGGCACTCTTGACGTTTTTCAGATTACTGACAACTCTACATCACAGCTGTTGTCAAAACATCACAGAGCATACTGTAGGACAAAGTACCATGTCACGTTTCACAGATAACAGACGTTTCTGGCTGTTCATAATTAGTCCAAATTACAGCTGCTATAGGATAACCATCGAAAAGGTGAAGTTTTGAACCTTAGCGAATTTCAACTACCTAAATGTTATGCATCATTCGGCCTTTTTGAAATGAGAAGCAACGAAACTGATGCATTTGCGCAGGTCCAATAATAAATATGGCCACGTTAAGGACGCTATTAATAGCATCGATGACATCGATCGTTTGGTCAACTTCATGCCATAAAGGTTGGTACAAGATATTAAAAGGAGAAGAAATACACGAGAATACTGAGAAAACTTGTCAGATACGCTCTGTCATATACAGATTTGTGGGTTGTTTTATGAGTTTAAAGAATGCACATTTAATTTCGAACGAGCCACTAGTTAGCTACTTGGAAAACAAGCAAACTATTTGATGAAAAATATTTTGATGACAATGAGCTAACACACTTCCCCCGATGTCCGACATCGGGTTTGATACTACTCATCCACTTCTCGCGCACTTATTCCACGATAATGCTGGTGGATTGTGAGAGAAAGCGACTAATGAAACAATTTCCAAACGAGTAATATCTCAGCATTAACTAAGTTGAATAAAACATCGGAAGAGGTTGAACGCTGTGTGTAGGCACAAACACATCCTTCGATAAAATCATAGAATGGAACACAAGTTCGTAACTGCAAGCCTCAGGGTGCTCAGTTTTCAAGTTTGGTCAAATAGCTAAACAAGAAAACAGAATCTTCAACCAACTCGTAACGGCCTATCATACTTATTTTTATTAGGGCGTGATCCATACTTTGCAAAATAATACGAGTACCGGCACCGCTCACCAGGGCTACGTAATGTGAAATGCTTCTCGGTAATGAAGTCCACATTTTTACGGTGATCCCTTCGAAACGTGAATCTTCACCCACAATAAACGGCGCTGGATATACACATGAGTGATAAAATCAAAATCATTACACGTTTCAGTAATTCAATCAGAAACAGGCTTATAAGGACTCATGTAAGGGTTTCACGGAGAAAATACGTATAAACATTGATTTCATCTCCGGAGATCTTTCTGATAGAGTTGACAGCAATCCAAGGATACTACATCTATCTCGTTGAGATCAAATTGAGGGTCATCCCAAGTCACTATTGGTTACAAGTAAATACAGACCTCACGAGAAAAGACCGACAATACATTTTCAGTCCAGAAGTTGTTTGACGGACGTGGACGACACAGAAAGTGATTGCCAAACGAATGAGTGGTAGGTCGTACAGCATACAGGTCATTGTAATGCCTTTCCATACTCCTATCTTGTTTTCCATCCCGGCATGTGTAAGCTACCAGACTGACGCGCTCAGGTCGCGGAATGAATTCCAACGGACAGGTGACTCATGGGTCGTGGGCGTACTCGCCTACATGAATCCAGTGGAAACCCACGTGGTGCTCTCATAACACTGTCGAAGTCAGCTGTGCGTGTTCACTAATTCATTAAGCACAAGTCCATGTCAAATAACTTCTTACTGTTACGACGTATGAGATCCCCAGTCGGCCAGGCACGTACAATCAGGAAAAACAGAGATGTGCGACACCAAAATCGTCCGTAAAATATCCACATAGTTTTGTACCTACAGATATAGCAGACCAAAGTTTGGCCGGAAACAGTCAGTCTAGTTAAATCCAGACAAAGGAAACGCAAGGTATCGTTGAAAGCAATGTATTACAGAGTGCTCGGTAGTCGGTGCTGTTATCTGTAAGTTATTAAGAACTTGCTGGTTATTGGAGCTGAATAACGATTAGAGATTAACACGAAGTGAGTATCACTCAGGGTTGAATCCGGAGTTTGATTAATGCTACACGTTTTCAGTCAGTTCCATCAAAGAGCAGTTAGTTCCCTCTCATGTTGTGTTAGTTGACCAAATCGGAGAGGCAATTATCTTAGCGTTCATTGAAATATCTTAACGCGGTGGAAAGATAAGGTCACAGGCCACAGTGGGTGAACCACGGACAACATGGAGATCGGAAGGAGTCAATCGCTCAGAGAAATCCGGCCAACGGGCAAGAAACGACAGACGAGCACACCAAAGTCAGCTATCGATGGCGCCATTCCACTAAAAGAATGTCGCCGATTTGCAAGTAACCAACTTGACTCAGATCGCGTCATTGTTCACGCCAGCTCTGGTCAACCGTTTACTCAGAGATAACCTACTTTAAAATCCGAAGTGCTCAACTAGAAATGGAGCGACAATGATACATAAAACGCCTATCAAACAGTACCAACAGTTTGACTACTCGGATCAAACCAGATGAATTATCCAAATAAGCACTGAACAGACATCATAACAGCTATACGGACCTGTTGTGAAGGGGTCTATGACAAACACGCACTGTAGAAATAGGGCGATTCTGCAGATTCAACACAACTTGCTAATAAACGCAGACTATTTCTCCGCTACTCGGAACAAGGAAGACTGCTGAGAACGGAAAAGCAAACATACAAAGAGTCTACGTAAGGACTACGAGTCTTGTTGCTCCTAGCGAGCCAGAGATGGAGAGGATATTTCAAACTGAAAACATCCTGGTGCTAGTTTGCTCAATTCGTGGTCGCTCTGGACGTCGGAAAGCTGTTAATGGGATTATTTGTGAAAAATGGTTTGTGAACTTACAACTTTTCGCGGCGACTTGACAGATAGGCTGAACACTTTGAGTACCAGTCCAACTGGCCTGAGCCAGCTCATACCGATGAGAATGACGGAGACTGTGTGGTTAGCCGGAACATTCTCCATAATCCTCAGTGAGAAAATGAAGTGGTCACGAAACTAGTCTAGTAAGACGCAATAAAGCCCCGGACCCAGACCCTCTTCTTCCAATCCTTTCAAAGAGGATGATGAGAGATTGTTGTCTGAACTGTCGACACTTTATAGTTCCATATGGGAGGCTGAAGAGACGTCTCATGAGTGGTGCTTATTAATAGACATTCTCATCAACAAGAAAAATGTCAAGACATCAAGTGACAATCACAGATATATTAGTCTTGTCTCTGTCACACCCAAATTGCTCACAGACCGCACATTGTAACGAATTCTCAAATACAGGAAGAAACAGATGGGCAGAACAGGCAGATATTTGGCCTGGTCGTCTGTATATCGACCAAAGTTGGCATTACGACACACACTAGAGCAGCAGCACTCATTTTTTCAAACTGTCAGTGTACTCTGTGTTTCCATCCGAAAAAGCTTCCTTCACAGGGAAAACGATTTTATCTAATCAGAATGAACAGAAATCCCAAAAATAGGCTAGAGATAACTTGTCGGACCTTTTCATGATTGTCATGCAATTTTCTGATTGCAGAATATTTGTACGTAATCGCGCATTATATATATACTCTATTTTTCTCCGTCTCATGCGTTTTCGAGAAGGAAGAAGTGACTTTTGCATTCGTCCCATAGTTTTGCTTGGGAGCAATTAGTGAAATCAATCGTGTTATTTTTAGGGAATGAGGCTTCCGTTTTGTTTATCTCGGGGCGGAAGGTTCGAGTTCTATCAAGTGATGCTTTACTTCGCCGTTCACTCGACGCATTAATCTGGGCGCCTACAACACAGTCAATAGTGTCAAGAGTGACTTAAGGGCTGATTTCAACTCAGTTCCTCGACGTATCCACTGAGGCCGTTTTCGTCTCAGGTAAGTCACAGTTCAGTATGTCAACTTACTGAGGTCACCCGCTTCCAGTGCAGTGTGTACTTATTGACAACCGTCTCGAGAGTTCAAGTGGTGTTTGACAAGGGTGTCCAGTCCAACGATATTGCGGAACGAACATTAAGAGATGAAGCTTCTGTCAGGTAGTAATACTGAGCACGGAAACAGAATCCTTTTACATGATTCTTCTGCAGAGACCATGCAGATCACGTTTAACCGATTAGATGATACGGCAGGTCCATGTAGAATGCCCCTGGTACCTTAAAAAGTAGTGTTAGTATAAGGTCGGGGTGGCACTGGCACCATATTTGTTACTTCAGGCACGCCACTCAAGAACGTCGATCGCTACATTTTCTTGGATAGTGTCATCTCATCAGCTCGTAGCAATGCTGATGATGTGTCCATGAGGACAGCGAAAATAAATAAAGCATTTGCTAACTCTCGGCACTTGCGGCGTCGCAGACATCTCCATTTGTCGAATAAAAGCAGGGTTACAATGAGTGTGCTTGCTCAGTTTCACTGAGACCGGACCAATGAGTGCGGAGGATGTATAGAGACTCTTCCACCGCCGTATTCACTGGTTGGCCTGTTTCAAATGGGTTGACTTCGTGAGCAACGTGACGGTCTGTTAGGCCGTATTTAGGAAAAGTGTGAGTGTACGACCGATAACTGGGATAGTGTCAATGCGAAGTCTTCGCTGGTTGGACTATGTTTCCTATATGTCGACGGGCGTGTGCTACACTGCGAATTGTTCAGTGACCTGTGATGATTGGAAGAAATCTAAAGGCGGCCGGGTAATGACATAATCAGGGGCTATGAAAACGATTATCGTTAAGGAAGGTTGGTAGGTGCCGTCTATGTGGTTGCTTAGTTCGCGGTCATTCACATCGCTGATTGGAAACGCTCTTTGGCATGGCAGTGTGTTAAACTGGATGACGAACCTGCAGTCACATAATTTTCAACTCTTCCTTCACAGGATGAATTGTTGTCCTCCCTTCTTATTACATTAATACTTATTTCATACTCTACCACTGCATGGATCATTGTCAGCACCAACGGTAGCCCGAGCTAGAGAACATGCGGGTATGACCCCAGACTGACAACGATGATAATGATGAATTCCGGTCCACGTTCATAGGAGGAACGAGTGGTGATCGCTGCAACAACGATCTTATTTTAGGTACAATCGAAGTAGCGTATCTACAAACTTGTAATGTTCTGATTATTCGATCATCTATAAAGAATATATAATAACTGTCCCACTAAGTCCAATCGATAACTACACGATAACGAACTTCAGTCAGAGAGGAATCTCCGATTCCCTCTAATCTGTCGAATTATGGCCTTGATTACTAATAACCAGTAGGGGATTTGGTTGGTATAAATATAATACGGTTCAGTGAAAGAGCTTAGCTGTGTACAATCCACCTTAATAAAGTCCACGAGTAACGGTGGCTAAGAAAAAGGTTACCCAGGCTGAGATGTGTTGTTACCTCTGTTAAGATAGAAAAGACATCCCCGATAGCAAGTTCAACGGAAATCCAAAAGACTAACAACTGTTCCATTGTCACTGGTAACAGTTAGAGTTACTCGATTCGAAGGAATGGGCAGACACAAACTGAACGTTAGTTAGGTGTGATCGTACATTTCGCGTTTCTAGTCAGACATTTTCGAGAAAGTTCACCACACTTAAGTATCGTTCTTGTTAGTGTTCGCTAGCAGTGAATATCCTTGCCACAAACCCCGCCTGAACTCCGGTAAACCTTAAGTGAGATCGCGATATTAATCACAGTGCCGTGAACGTCACATAACTGATTCCTTTAAACAACTGTAGTTCAACAATGTTTGCATTGTATTTAACACTAATAACAAGAATGTGTGATAAACACTAAAAAGAATGGTACGTTCGTTTCTATTCGGTTTAGAAGGAAATTTGACAGCATATCGATTAGCTTTGCATGATGCTGCCCGAAATACAATACCGCTGATTAGTACGAATATGCAATCGGATTTGTCGTTATGGACTCCGCCATACAATCAATGCAGATTTGCTACTTGTTACAGATTTTTTACTTGTTAACAATTCAGAATCCTCAAACCTCGCCGTAATGTTGCAGTCTGGAAATTAACTTCTTGTTAATATTTTTTGGAAATCCATCTATCTCGTGTACAAATGTGCCACACACCCGTCTGTGATGTACGTGAAAACAGCAGTTCAAAGACACAATGTATACAAACAGATATCCTGTAAAATCCGGTTCCGCTCAACATAGTAAGTGAATCCCAATTGCTAGGGATCTGTTTTTATTTATGGCTGGCGAGCAGAACGTTTAGGCGACGCTACACTGATAGTCAATCGGAAAACCTAATGAGCGCCTCTTTTCTGCAAGCTTTACGACGGAAGGACCAAACATCCAAAAGGAAACGAATACACTTGCTTTCAATCAAGAGGCATTTCAACAAGTTGTGGTCATTTTTTATTACTGTTCGCTTAAGATGAGATTATGGTAGGGCTGATTTTAGTGTGAACATAGCGGGCAACAGATTCACCGCCCTCCGCAAGGGAAGTTAAAGAGCAGTACGACTGATCATATAGACTGGCGACAAGACCTTCGGATTGGGAAAAAAAAGATGAACGAGAAGTGGAAGACGCCATTCACAAGTAAAGATACAAACTATTCTGCGTTCACAACCGGATAATAGGCAACCATGACAAAAATGGCCTTGGTGGCGAACAACAAACAGAAAATACACAACTTACCCAGAGATAATCCGTGCAGGATAAGATGGACTGCTTCGGTCGGATTTTGGACACGACGAAGGGTGTAAAATTCGTTAACTCGATGTTGTTTGGTGGTGGATGCTTTGAAGACCACTGCATGTCCTGGCGGAAAAGATAAGAGTTTTATTTTTAAATAAGGGGGAAAATATTAGCATCAGCAATCCAATAAATCGGTGATAAAGAAGCGCTTTAGCCGAGTGTATTGTCGAGTGATGCAGTTTCTCTGAGATGGCCTTCACAAGAAAGATTGTAACCAACATCGCGTTATATTACTAAAGTTCTGATTTCTGGACATATCAAATTATTATTCGATTAGATTGCATTCTTGCAAAATGAGGCGTGGATAATCTTTCATAATACTACTGACATTAATCATAGTTATAGCTGAGATGGTGAATGAAATACCAAACAAAGAAGGTCTAGAAAGCGGACACTTCTGATTAGGTAGGATTTTCGTGGAAAAAATAGTATATAAACAACGATCAACTGTAGATTGGAATGACAACTAGTGAACAAGTTACTCAGACATTTTCAAAGTTTATAAAGTAAGAATTATCTATTGGTCAAACAGTCATCAAACGGACTTCTTAGAAGTAACCTAGGCCGACCAAACCTGCTTCTGCTGAGTAGAACCACTTCATTCAATGTAACAAATGGGCGCTAGCAAGTAAAGAACGACAGAGAAGAATAAACGTAGTCCCACGAAAAGTGCACACTTATGAGGATGGCCGAAATGGCTTTTCCTAAGCGCATGTTATCGACAGCAGTCTTAGATTAACCAATTCATAATTGTGAGTGATGTTCAATCTATATGAAAACCAAAATCAATTACTACTCATCAGTAATCGTAATGAGAATCTTGTCTTAGAAACTGTTTGTGAACATCAACCGCTTCTTCTCGACTCTGCCAGCTCAGTAACATCTGGCAGCAAGTCGGGATATTGTTCCAAAACAAACATGTAGGGCTGTTCCCAAATACGAATAGGACCTACAGGAGTCACAGATGAAGTGTCATTTTCTCAAACTACTTGTATACCACAGTTTTCATCACCATCATCTATAATGAAAGATGCCTGATTGTCCTGGACAATCAACAATCTCTCAGGTACAATAATAGTGGAGTTGGTGGATTCCAGCATGAACTGTTCGAGGAATCCTGACGGGGAAGTCGATCCCCTTGGATGGTTTAGTGGATTCCATATAGGGCAGTGGGACCGATGGGTGACCGAGTCCAAGTGTTGAATTTCCGAGCTCTTAGCGTGGCTTCGTAGCTCAGCCGGTAGAGCGCTTGCCGCGTTTGATCATGGTGTTTCTGCCGCTGGTTCAAATCCCGCCGAAGTTCTGAGTTTCTATCATTGAGTCTTATCTACAGAAAATATCGTTATCGAAAGCGATCTTAAGTTACGTTGTAATGGAAAGCAGTCTGCAAATTGAAATGTGCATAGTCGTCCAGAGTATGATCCTAGGTAAGGAAAGCACCTATAACTTAAAAGGTCAACTATTGCTGGCATAACAATGTCTATGGTCGAATTAGTGATCAAAGATACATAGCTTTTTCCAACTCATCTCAAGAAAGCGGCTAATTCTTGGGAAGGCGTATCTGTAACCCCAACGGAACAGTGTTATGTTTGCGTCACACAACGTTTACTGTCATTGACTAACCTGAGCACAGATGTTTACGCTGTTTTATAGAGCGTTCCAACTAGGAATTGGTTAGGTTCCAGACTTGACTCCAATTCCCCACCTGGGTTGTCGCCAAAAAGACAAGAACGAACACTACCTCAAACTATGTAATGAAAAAAGATTTTGTTTCCTAAAGAAAATAATTAACATTCACATTACACCCGGTTAATGACTAGCATTTTCTTCAGTCCTTCAGATAGACACAGGGCAAACACAACAGCGGTAGGGTAAAGCGTGAGAGTCACGAGACCGACAATCAGTTGAGACCATATTGTGGTTAGAAAGCGCAACCTACAGCTATCACACACAAAACACAGCTCCACAATTGCGTTGATCTGAGAACTTGGTTCAGTTATTTAAGCGATGCTCATATTCAAGCCAGCAGTACACTGAATCATCAAGTGAAATGTGTATTGCCATCAATATCGTTTAGCGGCTAAATCATGAATCCGATGCTGTCTCATTTGTGATGAAACATACGTACACGCATCAGTGCAACAAACACGGTGCACGTGCATGTTCTAGCATCAATCGTGACGGAGTGAGTTAATTGTCTTGCAAGCGGTGTGAATAATTGTCTCAATGATCAAAAACCACTTTAGGTGGTTTTTCAAGGGAAGTGATAAAATGAAAGTGGTCGTCTTGCGACATACGGGTGGTATCTCGGAAGGATTAGACTGACGCGGTCCATGTAGGGAGGGGATTTCCATTGTCACCATGTACAAAAACTACCTAAAAGGTAAATCATTAGAATCTGACTAATTCTACGATGTATCGTTATTTATCCGCCTGAAGTCCGGTTGTTCAGCTGTTTGAGGTAGCATCTTTGAAATAATAAGTGGCAAATCAAGGTGGATAGAACCAGGGATTAATTGAAAGTGAATCAGATCACCGATGAGAAATAAAACGTTCCAAGGGCCAACAGAAAGTAACAATGAATACATCAAATCCGAAGCAATGTCGAGTAGTGGCTGAAGAGGTTTTGAAACCCAAAGACAGAGGAAACATATACACTAAAACTTGTAATATGTAGCACCATTCAGAAAATGAAAATCCTATGTACACAGGTATGAAATGTTGCACATAAAAAGTAGTCTTATGGGCAGTATGATATTTTATCCGCCTATTTCGAGGGGCGTTTTACATTAGGCAGAATGACAACGTACATGATCCTGAAGAGACAGTTCTTAAGAACCTACAGTATGGAGGTAAATTGTTTAGCTTTTCTCATGTAAAGACTACCTAATATTAATTTTCTAAACTGGTGTCTTATATTAATCAAATAAACCTCTATTGCGCAGTTGTAGTTTCAATTTAAGCGTAGTACAGAACGGTTGTTTATTTGCAACGTAGAGGCACCTTGATGTTGAATGTTTGAATATAGAAACTATTTTTAGCAGTTAGGTTCCTTTCTCCCCCTCCCCTTCTTTTTCATTCCGTAGTTCTGTATAGGATGTGCTTGTTTTCCAAGACTGTGTAGCAGTTAAGCATGAGTAAGAACCACTGATGTATTGCTGTCTATAATGATGACTTCTGTGTGTCTCAGTGTATACTTGAGGCAAAAGTAAAATCATGGAAATAGGGAATCACGAACTTAAAATTCTAACCCAATAAAACATACAGAATTGCGTGAAACATTGAAGGATGCTTCATGTACAGCAGAGATAAGATGTTTTAGTGAACATCTTTGATGGCAGCAGTATTATGTTCGTTTATGGTAGGTCTAATGGCATGTTAGCAAGAAAATAAGTTGAGAAATAGTTTACTAAAAGCTCTGACAGGGAAATATCTTTTTATGTACAGGAACAGTGAAAGTTCGGTATATGCAACAGTAGCAGCAGTTTACCGCCGTTCATTCAATACTTTCATTTCACGGTATCCACGACCTTTCCAGAATATCGATGTATCATTCAGACACCATAATCAGTGCAGTAAAAACTTCGCTTACTTACTGATCTAAATTGATTGGATAAGGCATAATTACCGGCAGGGAACAACATTCACAGATACTTGTCAAAAAGCAATCGTGAAACAAAGCGGATGAACGATGAGTTTCTATTGCGACTGGTCCATTACCGCTTAATACATTTTACTACTTAGTCAACCGCATCCAGTGTCCAGCCTCGACCAGCCGTAGTATTAGAGTGCGGTTGACTGCCTCCAATCCATCCTTAGCCGTGCTACTCTGTTAGCCAAGTAACCAACATATTTCTACATTACTCACGTGAGACGAACTGTCTCGCTTACGTCATGCCTAGATCACCCAAAGCACATTTATAATAATGTCATCTACTCTGCACGCTAACGGCTCAGACTTGGGGATCACAATCGATCAATTACTCCAGGTGTTTCAGCCCTGTCTTTAGCTGTCACAGATGACGTTGGACTACAACTCGGACGGCTACCACCCTAAAACCCAAGGGAAAGCTTTTCTCACTTAACCGACCGTTCGAACAACGATAACTACCGAAACCTGTGTCAATCCACGTGGAACGCTCGTGCTCACAGAGAGATGGTCATACAAACAACCACGCGCGAACTTTTCACCCCGCACATCCATCAGCCTACCAACTGGTTGTAGGTGAGCTAACTTCGTTTGTTCCCTGCACTTTGTGGTTCCGTGTCCTCACAATTCGTAACAGCCAACCAACTCTTGTGTCTGTCAACCTTAGTGCACTCGAATGTGCGATCCCGATCAGATTTTCACGGGTAACTCGAAGTATGAACCATGTTTTTGTGCTGTCACGGTGAATTTATTTTACTGCCCCATTGATGTTCTGGGCACTAATTTTCATGTGGAATCATCCTAATTGTTGCTGATTAACATCTTGCTTGTTCCCATTGTTGTAGCTATTATTATTATTATTATTATTATTATTATTATTATTATTATTATTATTATTATTATTATTATAACTTGACTGTCACACTATCTTCCGCAAACTTATTACGGTGACTCACACCAGTTACAATACGGTTGGCTTCAGTTTGTACCGTCGTTTTGGGTGCCGCATAACCGTTCAGAACGGAATGGAGTTTCAAACAGGCTTTTATTGACATAATTGTGAGTGTACTGGCCTCAACGAGAATCAGTATGCTACATTTGTCACTTCAAACGTCGCTATTGTTTGCATGAGTTGTCTGTTTAAAGCCACAAAAAAAGACTGTTAGCGTGACTGATACGGCATCAACGTGCGATGCGCCAAACATTACTATGGAGCCCACAGGAACGTAAATTCTGTACAAATGTCTTCTAAGGGAAAGGCCTTCGAGGGCACTCAGCAGGTATTATCCGGGGTTAGGACAGAACTGGCCTCCTTGAATGTGTATGCAAGTTTCGTCTTTCTTGGAATTACTGCGGCAATAAAGACAGTGGCGCTCTCTACGGTACAGATAGAGAAGGTTGCTGCTGACCTTAAAAACTGACCTCTCCTATAGAGAAGAGCAGTGTTAGGGTGAGATCCTCACCTCCTCTCCAAGCGAGCAGGTCAAGTCAGTTTTGAGTGCGTCCATCTTCTCGGACCTCGCAGACGAAACCTTAATGGGAAGAGGTGACAAATCTAAAAATCCGTCCATTTTGTGTGTCAAATCTAGAGACCGTGATCGCCGCTGAATATTCTAGGTTGAATGTGTAAAGTGCGTACGAATTCGGAGAACTGCTATTTTTAAGAGTATACCACAGTTGAATCCAATTCAAACTGGGACATGAAAGTCATAAAAATGTTTCAGGACGTGCTACATGTCATTGGTGCGACGCATAAGGGGTTTGAGCGCATGTCCCAAAAAACATGAAGCGTAAATGACTTCGCATAACTGTTCGATCAAATAACCCACTACAGTATACTGACTGCGAAAGCATGCGGAAAAAGCAATCAGGTAACAAGGATTCACTTCTGATTGTTGGAAATAGTGGTGTTGTGTGTGGTTTATGGTTTACGTATTCAGTCGCTTCGGTCACTGTGACAGGCTAATCCGTTTCGTATGCCGCCAAGTCCGGCATTTCGGCTGCAAACGTTTCATCACCAAACGAGGTGACATCATCAATGTGCGTGTGTTGCGGGGGTTGTTCTGAGCATATAGAGTTGACCGTGCAGGAATGTTCACTTCGTTTGCTTGCAACAGTTAAAAGTTTGACTAGAAGATTCTGCGGCATGAGCCGCCACTCATGAAAACAGTGACGTAAAATAATCTAGAGAAAAAATTATCGAAAATGACGTGGGTACAGACACAACATTGACTAGAGTATGTTACTACGTTGAATAATGTGTCTAACTAACAGCCTGGCTGAAGGCGAGGTCCCAAACCAGAAGGGCGACATGTACCTACTTGGCTTAATGAAGCAATAACAGAATTGTGTGACTACGTCACTGCTAGACGACACAGTAGTTCCACCAAAGTGACGATGGTCTCGGTAAATAGCGTCCCATGAAGTAGGCCCTAAGTGAGTACACGAAACATCTGACCCAACAACTGCTACCTGCGAAACCCGATTCCACTAACTGAGCACGCATCCTGAACGTTACGAAATACACGTTGAGATACGGCCGCGTTGCTCACGTGATCGTTCAATTAATACGAGCTACTATGTGAGAGAGAGAAAAACACGTCAAACACAGCACCTTTGCTCACAGTTTTTTCACGAACAGACCATATTTACGAACTGAAGGGCAGTGCAGAGTGCATGCAAACGTTGTACACCTCTTCTTTGAGCGTCAACCGGACGTCTTCTAGATGCCACATATCGCCCAATTTGTTACTCTCGCCGACATACCATTAACACTTGAAACTGTCGAGATAGCGATGCCTGAATATACAAAACAGTCCACAATCTTAAACGGACTGTCTGTGACAATGAACGTAAGGTTGGGAATGCTCGGATTCTGAAGCAGCACATTGTGAGTGCTAAGCGCAAATACAGAGCGCTCACAAGTGGCTGTACAACAGTTCCAGACCCGATCCAAGGGGATTGTTCTCAATACAGTTTAAATTCTGTTTGAAGAGAGTTTTCACACCGGATAGACGATAGATAGACATATAAACCTCGAGGTAGAGTTTGGTTATAAATCAACAGACGCAGATAGGAAACACGAGAAAACAGCGACCCTTAAAATTAATTGAAATTTAGGTTGACACGTCTGTGAATACCGCCTGTGTTGTTTACAGATCGCAAACCACAAAACCAGACTGTTGCAAGAACAACAACAGCAGTCTATTATTACGAAAAACGGGATAAACAATAGATAGTCGAAGAATGAACCGGTACAAATAGGAATTCCACATCAAGAGCTTGCAGCAACGATGGAACTAATCGCACGTACAGTAATGAATCGAACCCGGCAAATTCACAATTATGATCAGGAAAACTTGGTAGTTTGAAGTTCCCAAGTGGCACAAGACATCAAAGAGAGAGAGAACTCAGTTAAGAATATAAGACGAAAACATCCATGCTACGGCATCTGATCATGAGCAGTGTTGCTCACTTGAACATAGAAACCGCAAGTGTGAAACCACATTCATCAGGAGAAACCTCAGCGATCATGTCGAAGGAGAAACGTTCACGAGATCAGTAGTCAAAATTCTGATAACCACAACCCCGATGGTTCAGATCTTGATAACTCATGATTTGATGAACGGGACTTAGAAGAGCAATTTGAAGGAATACTATTATTAATATTTTGTTAGAACGAAACATTATGAGTCGCAGCACTGAGATAGACCCCCAACTCAATGACTTTCATGATCGTTCACGATGGTTAAAGTTCTTGTTTAGCGATCAATAGTCGCAGTCCTATGTTTGAGGCAGGGTTTATCACGAACTGAGTTTGCATAATTGACAATGACTACTTATCCTGTGACATGTGCATTTATGAATCAGTTGTCAATGCACAATTCTAAGAACAGCTGTCACAATGACATCTGTGTTTTACCTGTTGTTATGTCGAACTGACGTGACTGTAAGTCGACAGTATACCGAATCGTGGCAGTTTCGACACACACGTGGGAGAGAGAAAAACGAATTTAAGGCAAGATAAGCAATACTTGTCTCGAAACTTCGTAAAAATGGACCAATAACTTCGAAACCACCACCAGCAAAATTTCATCTTAGATGAAGAAGAGTAAACGATACGTTTGGAACTTAGCAGTAGTGACACTGAAATGGTTCATCACTGAAGTTGACGGGATTACTTATGTCGTCTGTAAGGTTTGTTTCGTTCAATTCCATCGAGGCCGTCAATCAGAATATGATTTTCTGTTTAGGTTAGTTGAGAGAGGCAGGAGGGGAGTATAAGGACATCAACCGGATATTAGAAATTGAAATGAGAGGAGCAAGAAGTTAAAACAGAACAGACTCATTCCCATCAGGTTCGCGTGTACAGCATCTATATCTCATGATTGACAGAAAAGTAGCCAAAAGCTGTTGAAGCGAAGGTCGCGAAGGGGTTGGCTATTCTGAAGAAGCCGGCTTATCCCCAACCCTAAGTTACCTGTTTGTCTGCAGGAGGTGGACAACCTGATTTTTTCAATTCAAGCGTAAGGGTTCTTGTGAAACGCAGTCTTAACTCTTGTACTCCTTGTAACTCTAAACCAGGTTCTTTATTGCTTAGATGGCAGCAAGGCATCAGTGTAAGCCACTAACGTATTGTTGTTAGTGATGCTCATGATAAGCGCCGTAAGCCACAAAATCGATTCGAGTAAGCAAGCAAGATATAACAATTAAACTCATAGCGAACATGTCTAACTGGTTATGTGAAATGTGACATGCTATACGCGATACTGCCTCGTTCACAGGTAAGACTTGCTCGTAAATGACGGTACATTAATCAGGTGAACTCTATAACAGTGAGTTCAAGTTAGAAACAAGTAAATGCTTTATACAATTTTATTAAACGGTGACGAAGGGTGACCATTAGTTGTGGGATAATACGCTGAGTCACTGCTGTTGCTGCTGCATAGTGTCATCTCAGTAAAGTGTGATAGTGCTGATGAAGTACTGATGAAGATAGTGAAAGTACGTCACGAAAACGCCTGATTTCCGATTGAAGGAACAGTTGATAGTGTGTGCACACCCAGTTTTGTTCAATGGATAAGAGATCCGACATGTGTGTAAAAGATATACATAAACTTGACATTCGACAACCGAAGTCTCAGCTGGTTAGCTTATATAACGTAAACTGGGACTGACTGTGTGAGCAACTTGATAGTCCGTTGGCGCGTACCTAGCAAATATGAAAGTTTGCGACCGACAACCGAGCTAGTGAAAATGTGGTCTTCGTTTGTCGGATCACAGACTCCATATGCCGATAAAAAATCTGATGCACTGGTGACGGTTGGAGAAAACTGCAAGGTGAGAAGAAAATGACATGGTCGCGGGCTATGCAAGCTGCGACTGTTAAGCAAGGTTGATAGGTAGTTGGTGTGTTCGCAGTTATCCACACTGCCCGTTGGAAACACTCTCTAACATGGCGGTGTCGCAGTCATTGAAGAGTCTATATCCCTTTGTGTTGATTTCGGTTGTTTGTTATCCTTCTGTTCTTTTCCTTCGCTATGCATATCTTTATTTATTACTCTACTACTCGGAGGGCCACTGTCAGGACCAAAGGCAGCTCGATCCATTGCACCCACAGATACTGCTCAAAGTTGAGAATGATGATGATGACTAAACCCATATTCCGGTTCTCACAGAACCACTGTGTTGAAGACTGAGCTGTCAATCAAATATTATTGGTTCACCATTCTTAGTGTTTAACAATAATCAACACACAGTTTAGCACGTTTAACGGATTTTGCGATTTCATACTGACTGGGAAATCCTGACCGTACAGTCAGAGATTTAAGCTAACAGAACGAAGTGGTCGTGCAACTTCAGTATCACTCATAGGCAACTGTAACTGAGCCTTCAGAAATAATAAATGGAACGTACCCAATATGGGATGAAGGTTGCGGGGTTAACCCAGATGTCCATTTGAATGTGAACCGGAGTTAAAATCCTAGTGGTGGCAGGGATACGAATTAATGACGCGTTCTAACAGGAAAGAAACTCAAGCGTGGCGTTTTTGGAAAGGTACTAACACTGTTGGTGATTTTTGATTTACTGATTAAACTAGATAGTAAACTACAGTTAACGTGCCATAAAAGATACCGCATTCTATTCTCTCCGATGAAAAAAAAGATCTGTCGATGCGTATCAGTGTCAGACGTAGATGAAAAAGGTGATCTGATGGAACAGACAATTTGAAGGTCACACATATACCTCTTCCTAGGACGTCGCACATAAGCGGATATATTGACAATCCTAAGATGTATATCACGAGATGGCAACATTTCGATTTACTGTCATCAGTCGCCAACGTAAAGCTAGCAAGTTTTACGTCGGCAACTGATGAGTAAATCGAAATGTTAACGTCTCGCGACATATAACTTCTCTCAGTTTTGACTACATGGCTAAAGGGAACTCAATGTTTTAAATCTTAAGATGATATACCTCCGTCAGTAGCTTTATCCGAATTATTCAGTTAAACAAAACAGTAAGAAGACAGAGATTGGTAAATGTTAAGGATCCGTTTATTTTTACTGATCGTAGATATAACGCGACCTATTATATAAGGCTTGCGAGAAATACCAACAGCGGTAATTTTTATGGCTGGTACTGCCAAGGCAAAAAGGTGGTTCAGACTACAAGTTCTGTCTAAGGGAGTCTGCATCAAAACTTGATAAACTAAAACTCCGACAACTGAATGCACTTCCGGATTATAATCATATCAGATTAACATGATAACAAACAAAATCTCCGGTACTATCGTGACGGCGGGAACTAGGAAGAGCACTGGTAATTGATTTATACAAATGCATGTCGTAGGATGAGTAATCGTTGCCCGTTATGTAAACTCACAGTTCGTGACAAGCCCCGCCTCAAATATAAGACAGCGACTAATGATCTATAAACAATAATTTTAACCGTGGTGAGAGATCATGAAAGTCAGTGAGTTGGGGGTCTATCTCAGTGCTACGACTCAAAAAATGCTCCATTCTGACAAGACAATAGTAATTTGTCCCGAAGCAGCATTTCTCAATCCCAGCCATCGATATTTAAATAGCTGGGATTATGAATAGTACGGATTTTAACCATAACATGTATGAACTTTCTCCGTCACATACGGAAAACACATTGCGATAGTACATTTTGGCACAGTCAGATGATGTGTTTGACCAGTATGGTATCGGTGTGCGTGAACAATCTCGGATTGAAATTCAAAGAATAGGAACAAATTGGTTGGGTCAACCGGGTGACCTATCTTTAAGACAGATTTCGTGATTGACGACGCCGGGTTTCCATTAACAAGTACAGTTGCTATCTCCTGCTGCGTTATCAAGTTAAATGACCACCTAGAAAAATGTCCAACCATCCCGTAATGTAGATCTTCTTACAATTTGCTGGCATATATATATATATATATATATATATATATATATATATAACATTACAGGAACGGCCGAATTATCCAGTCACTTTATTGTTGTTTAAAAGCAACATTCTTGAGTACACCACCACTCCAAACCGTTACTGATCAGGATATTTCGAAATGAGTTCATGATATTCGTTTCATTTATACCAACGATGTCGACACATTTACACGAGCAGCTTGTGGACCTTAAACCTTTTGGGTGGAAACATAGGTAAGCCAGTCAAAAGGGACTGACAATGATTGATCACCAGCCGTGGGAGTATCGGCCATCGGGTAACGCTGGTTTGATGAAAAGTACCGACAGCTAAAAATTAACATTCCAGTTACAGTCCGGATCTCTGTCTACATGAGAACCTTTGAGGACTACTGGTTACAGACAGGTTTATTGAAAATGTGTGTTGATTGCGTCACGTACGCCGCATACTAGGTGAACGTTTTCCGTATCGCACATTATTTACTGCGACCACCAACGGTTGGATAAAACCGCGTTATGGTCAAGCGATGATTTGGTCATGGAATACAGGGACTCCAACAGTTCTGTTCAACAAAATGCGTATATGCTGCCTAAGGCTTTCGTGATCCTTCAAGTCGCTGGTTAGAAACGCTATCAGGATGGAAATGTGCCGCAATCTACGACGTGTCTGCACTCATGGCAGTTCCAACGTTTTCGCTCGGCCTTGTGTGTATCCATTTTGGAATATTATTGGAATACTCTTCCCACAGATCTTCTCACGTCACTGTTAGTGTGGACAGCGGCTCAAGCCACATTATCTTCTGATCACAAAAAAGAGCAGTGTAAGTATTGCTGGCTATGAAACGATTCTGATGCACCTTGAAACCATGCGCCGGGGTTTTAGATAAAGTGGACGGACTGAAACTTGCTGAGGTCCTTGGAGTGTGTAATAGGCGTAAACTGGCCTCATAATTTTGTAGTAGACATTTTTAACATACCAGTAGGCAAGACTGAGGACGGAACACTCAACCGCTGAGGACGGTAGCATGCTAAACATATAAGTATCCAAAAAACTACTCTTAAACTATCATCGCGGGGTCGAGCTCAACTCACACTAGTCATTGAAAACCTTATAAGAAACCATAAGTCACTAATTACACAGATATATAAATACTAATTTGTCAACAACATGTCCCAAGGTTCTTAATTTACCCATCGATTGGACTGCCTAAACATAAACCAGTTCTAATTAATAAGCACGTAGCCAAAAATCAGAATCACTAATACCTTTATTTTTAACCCTTTATCTTTCACACTTGCATATGTCGAAAACAGGAATATTAACGTCACGAATGGTTTGGAGCGAATGAGTAGGAAACGTTGTCGATTTGGTCGATCGCAAGAAGTACGTTGCCATCGTCAACGACATCATGGACAGCAATATATCAGTGATTTACACTGAAATGTAATTGTCATAAACAAAGGATAGAAGAGCAAGCCCAACTCGTGAAATAAAACGAAAGGATGTAGCGCCAGTACAATCCAAATTAAGGTGCTCACGTTACGCAACTACTTCATATGGATGGCATCTGGGTCAAGAATTAATCTATTTCATGCATGGAAAACAGGAGCTTCAACTTCACTCGTTGAAAGACCAGGCCGACTTCTGACAATCGTACAAGGTTGCGGTCAGATGAGAAAATAGAACGTTCGGCGATTAGTCAGCCATTCGGCACCGTGTTAACCATATACAGACCTCTACCATAGTAGCTGCTAAGCTAACGGGAATGCTTACACAGATCTCTATCCAAAATCTGTTCGAGGCAATAATGGGGACAAAATGTAGCTGAATTTGTCAGCATGGTAGCCATGCAACTAGCCCGATGACGACTACCCAAAACACTGTTCATCGAACCACCTTTTAATTCTAAGGAACTTGTGAGGATTATGTAAAAAGGTTAACGGTGTGCGGTTTAAATCTGAAAAAGTACATCTGACTGGAACGTATATGCACACTTTGCGGAGGAGATGTGCAGCCCTTGAAGTGACCACACCAACAATAGCAGACCACTGGATGACGAACATCAGTGTACAATTGGCCCCATTAATGAGAATACTGGATGACGCATCGACACTTACAGCATCCGAAATAGAGACTAGTTACAAACAGATCGTTCAGATAAAAGACTGTGAAACAAGTTCACCTTTTCTGACCGATAAGGACGATAAAGATTCTGTCCAATAAAGTCAGCACTCAGTCTGCCTACGTAAGTATTTAGGTCTTCAGGCGGTATTACCGTCTGTAAGTCATGTAATATGTAGAAAGTTGGAGAGCAGATGAAAAAACCTCTTGGATGTTTGGTGGTTCGTCGGGCCTGAAGTTGAGTTAAACGACACCCTCGACGAACAATCGAACAACATCCAAACCATTAAACCGAGCTACCAAGTCTGTCATCGTTTCTGACAATCAAGGGAAAAATCAAATTTGTGACCGAACTACAGTCAGTGGTTTCGAGCAATTCTAGATGATCTGAACAAGCATACTACTCTGACGGCGGAAGAACAGTTGGTTGATGACAGTGGAGTCAAGCAGCGTCTTCTCTATGCAGTGCATACGGCGACCGTAATGTCAGGCTGACCAGTGACTTCAATTGTGGAGTCTATACACAACCGCAAAATATGTATGTAATGTCAACCAGCAGAAAGATGTCGAGGTTGTAACACCGTTGGTAGATGATTTTTGAAGGCAGCAAATATCGTTGAGGGGGCCTAGCATGTGTGCAAGCGCCGCCTCTTGATTAAACCGCGTGAGTTTTCACATATTGAATGTGGCGGCTTCTCGAGAGGTAAATGAGGATTGGTGTCGCCCGTACACTGGCATCATTCTAGTGTTTTGTGCACAAATATAATGGTCGGTATATTCGAAAAGCGCGGCACATGAGGTCGTTTCCTGCCGTATGTTGGAAGGCAAAATGAAAGAACGATCACTGAGTAATGAACTGTTCACATAACCGGGAATAAATCTTACAGTCTGTGGTGATGCTGTAGCATCCAGTGAAATGACCGTCAAAAGCCCGGTCAAACAGTGAGTAGGCCAATATATACAATGGAATCATTCTATTGTCCAGTGAAGAAATGTATGATTGTTGCACGGCACGATAGTTCGCGATCGTCCTGACAGAATAACTAATGCCCGAAAGTAGCCATTAATGTGGCCCTTCTGGCAAGTGTGACAGTTAAAGCGGCATTACTAAACTTCATGGTTCACCAGTTTTAAATAGTCGATGAAGTTTCCTAATAGTGTTGTTACGGCCACTATTGACTGTAAACACAGCAAAAAGCATCATTATAGCCTACATACCATAAAGACAGGGGGAAAAAATAATCTTTTCTGGTAGTTCAATCATAGAGCATACATGTAGTGCATTGTAGGTCCTGAGATCTAGAAATGTTAATACAGAAAGAGTTGAAAGACTATTGAAATAATAACAATAGAGATAGAGTAATCGAATACGTGGAAGGGCTCGAAATCGACGGGTACAATATCGAAAAGAATGTACAACACAGTCGTGGTGAAAGACTATATGAACTTCATACACAGGAATATACAAATGGCTCACTACCGTGCATGCTACCTAGATTTCTGTGGACTAAAAGCAAATGATAAAGAAGCTACGCGGTCGTTCAAAATAGTAGAAGCAAAGTACAGCATAGTACTTACCAGTCCCAGCTTCGGCCGGTTTACAACTGAGCAGCTCAAAGTTGGCACCCACATTGACCGCGGCGCTCACATGTCCAGGCGCATCTACAATATATCGGAGCAACTCCAAATCACCCGCGGGTAAACGGTCTGGAATGGTGAATTCCATATGATAAATTGTCGCTTGTTTCAACATGCCCAATTTGACTTCGTATACAGGTAACGAGACATTTACGAACGGACTGTCTACGATGACCTCCTCATCTCTTCTCTCCACCAAACGAACCACTATATTATGTCCGGCCTCATTCACCGGACTGTCACATCGTCGGTCCACTATAACATTAACTTTCTCACAGAATCGCTCTGGTGATTCGGAGAACCTGGGCTGTTTCTCCACTCGACTGCTGGTGATCACGTAGTCGGAGAAGCTAACCTTGCGCGCCGGTTTATCTGGCACAGGCAACGGTTCGACAGCCGTCGGACAATGCTGATGAAATCGACGTTGGCCGCGAGGCTCACCCGTAGAGGCAGGAAGGTTCACAGAAGCAGGTGCGGGATAGTGGGAATTAAGCGCCTCTGGATGGAGCACAGAAGAGCCATCCGAACCATGAGAGTCCGACATATGTACAACGTGCGACAGTCTGAAAAAAGGCAACTAAACGGATGCACACAGAAAAGAAGAATGGTCATGCACCTCGCCTATCCGGAACGGTTTCATACAAACAGGCAAAACAACCAATGGAAACATGATGGTCACATGAACGACAAACAAAACAAACAAACACGTGAGCTAAATGCTGATTGGCTGTATAACTCATATGTCGTAGTCAAACAGCTAAGACAATCCAATAATTCAGCCAACAGAACTTAGTCGGGCAAATCAAACAATTTACGCAACTGACAGTTAATAATGGAAGGAAAATTGTCATATTAACCATAACCATGAGTTCCCACTTACAAGTATCAACTAATCTGCATGACTCGTGAACATGATGAACGAAAATGAAGTTTAAAAAAATTCCGCAAAAATACCATTACAACCGTTAGTCTTCGTAAAAATGATCCGTATTGCAACCACTTACAGTTAAACACTTGAGCGGTCAACACTAACACTCGTGACTTCGAGAACGCATTCGAAGAAGGTTGTATGAAAATTCATTCATGGAGAACTCCTACAGATTGACTATCGACCTCGGCCTACACCATTGACGAACATAATTACTTAACAAATAATGGTCTGTTCTATGTAGCATAATATCCAAAACGAGCTACACGTGATCCAGTAAATTGACTCCACTGTCTAAAACATCTCACTTTCGAAGTTTCCGACTCATCTCCCTCATTCATAGGCTAGACCGAACTTCTTAAAGCAACGGTACTTATAAAGTACACTTACTATTAACAATCCACCTCCATGGGAAGTTGCAACGATGCTGATCCTTTAAAACAGTCACCTGATTGTGCTCACAAAAAAATGGTAGAATCACGAAACAACAATGTCGTCTGCAATGTCACTAGCCTCGCATACGGTACGAGTGAAGTATCATATGTAAATGTTCAGTTACACGCGCTTGTGGATAATGATGATAATACTTCTCACCGCATCTGGAAGAGATACAGCAACTGATCAGTTAATTCTAATCGACGACTCCGTGAGTGGAACATTCTTCCAACCTGAAACTTTTTGATCAGGATTTTAATTACTAGAATGCAGTAAGGGGATTTGGTTAATGCAAGTTGAACATCAATTAGAACTGATTGCAGTTTGTGTGCTGCTGAAGGTCTACCTGAGAGACTGCAAATCTTGAAAAATGTCTAGGTTAACAGTGCGCATGACTTCAACTTCCAGGGCGTGATGTGAAAGGCACGATTCAACGTCGCCCATAATGAAAGTTGATTACGTCCAACTTACTCATTATCACATTCTAACGATCGCCACTCCAGAACTTGTCTCACACCTCTCCTGCAGTTCTGATAACAGCAAGCAGTTGGACGACCGCTAGCGACTTCTGTCACCGGTTACGGAATAATAAATGTGTATAGCACACAGTATATATATATATATATATATATATATATATATATATACCGAGTGATATACACACGTATTACGCGTTAATCAGAATAAATTGCACATCCCCTACAATTCAACCATAGAGTGGCCGAACAGTCTGTTAACATAAAGGGCCCAATCGACTGGTGTAATTATCAATTTGTACTCCGCCAAGAATCTACATGAGGCATGTTTGTAAGTGTACACTATAACACATTCCGTTCACTAAGGTATCTTCATTGCATTACTAACAAGTAGTGTGGCATATTTTATAACTTGGGAGATTAGGTTGTGAAAAATCAGGGTTCCAGCGAGAATCGAACCAGCAACGGAAACAGTGTGTCCAGACGATAAAAGTGCTCTACTAAATGAGCTAGAAAGCCATGCCAGAAACTCAGAACGTTCACATTTGTACCCAAATACCCACCCAGTCCAACGCGTCCTATAGAACGCAACAAACGATCCGGGGGATTGACTGCCTGAACAGGATTTCTCACAGTTTAAGTACTGAAATAATATTATTGATAAATAATCCATATGTTTAACGTGTATTACTGATGACAGAGGGCAAAATGTTGACATAGTGTTACATGTGACATTTAACTGTTCTGATCAAGTTTTTAAAGGGAACCGAGGGTTCCAATTGTCGTAGTATTGTCCGAATTGGACAAACGATTTAAACAAGCTTTTTGTCATCCGTATCAGCTGTAAACAGTACGAGCAGACGCCACACGCTCTTGAAGTGCCAAGATTTTATTGACTTTTCAACCACTAAGAATGGTCGTTTGTCAGGCCAACCTGCATATTACGAGATCACGGCAGTGATACCCATTGTTGGACTTCTCTCTCTGATCACTGTTGGACTACTTCACCAACAGAGACGCAAGCTGTTGACAGAAACGATTGCCAGTAAAAAGTCGGTCTCGTCCGCTCTGTAGACGTCAGTTTGGAAATGCTCACTTGTATTCCTTCTATACGTACATAGGATAGATTAGGTTACGCAACAGGTTTGAAGCATCGCACAATCGAATAATCCGCATAAAACTGACCGCTCACGAATGACAGTGTATTATCTGCGCAGAACGAATAATTGCATCAGTCATTTTGCGCGATCGAGAAAGTACGAGTTGAACATTAACATGGGTAAGACATTTCCTTTCTTTCAGCCTTCACCAGGCAGAAGCGCTAGGCCTAGACATGGAATTCTTAGCACTGGAGATATAGCGAAAAGCTACGCAGAGTTTTGTTGGTTTAGTGGAAAGCTATTGACAGATCTGTCCATGAACCATGACTTGCGAGCTCGCACGGAAAAACATAGTGCAGTTTTCGGACACCTTGAAAGGCGCTCCCGAGAGAACGGCAGTCTGAAGGTGAAAATAAAGCTGTCCGTCTACCGCGTACTGCTGCTGTTCAGGCAGTAATGCGTCAGCAAACGCTGAATAGTGTACGCGGGAAACGTGTGGCATCCAAACCACTTCCATCTGTAATATTAAAGACGAATATGGAGTAATTGGTGATCAGACACGGCTTCGAACAGTTCGGTGAGTAAACAACAATAAAATTCCAGGCCTTTGGAATGGAGAAAATCAGGGCAAAAGTCGTTTTTCCCGCTCAAGTGACTAACAACAATTAAAAACAACAATATTGATCAATCAAGACTTGAATAGAACTTGTTACGCTTGAGTACAAACTCAAAGAAGGCAAATCAATATGTTACCAATGGCTCCACGTGACTAGAAAATAACACATACACACAAATTGCACCAAACCAAGACAAAAGTCACTCTCCACAACAATTAACTGAACATGTAGGATGGTGATTCTATACAGTATACAAAGTACCGGTAATTCAAGAACCTTGTATACAGCAATACATCAAATTATTTTTCAAGAACAAAAATTAAACCGAAGCTACATAGTTGCAGATAGAACCAGACGCAGTTCATGATAGTTGTTCGCAAAAGAAGTGCAATCAATCAAACGAGCTAATGAAGCTGTTTTCTTATTGATGCTATAATCTCCTTCATGGCTAGCACATTCGCTTGCAAAATATATATTTTGCACATCCATTATGTTCACCTTCTTTTGCTTCCAATTTAAAGCTTTTTCCTTACGTCACAGTTGTATGACAGGTGTATAGTAGCATGAGCCGCTGATGTATGACCGCTTACAATGTTCACTTCTTTGAAGCGATTAATCACAATAATCCCTAGGTGATTGCTATCATAGTTGTTGTATAACATGCAGTTTCGTTTGTGAGTGGTATGGTGTGTACATTCGGGAACTAAAGGGCAAGTTTCAACATCAGAAATATAAGGAACCAGAAGTGACTGTTGGAACAGTGTATACGCACTATGGGGTATGTGTCACCAAGGTAAATGACAATACGCTGCCGCCCGGTGTGTGAGGACACACGTCATCCATTCAAATGAGTATACGCGTTCGTTGTCTTATGTTTTCACATAGGTTGTAAGGGATTTCGTCCAACAAACAATCTGGTGGGCCAAGCATCTTTTGCGGTCACAATATAGGAAGGAATAATGTATGTACATTGAAGATAGCTACCACAATGAGAAGTAATCCACATCCATCAGTAAAAGCAGCAATCACCATAGAGTCGACTTTTGAAGGTTGCGACCACCAGTGTAAATGATGACCAGATGATTTTAAATGCTTTCAGCTTTTATGCCATAAGGTTTCCGTTATCAGGAAACACGTTCGTTCACACGAAATGCTATCGCAGCTTAGACAACATAAGCATCCGACGTACTTAAGGCTGTTGAACGAATAGCAATCTCAATAAGCAGCGATGAATTGGTCACTAATTAATCCTAACTAACGTCAAACAAGCCAACCAACCAGACACAGGGTTGACAAAAGTACCAATCTTAAACAACTGATTCTCTTAAGAATCTCAGAAATTAAGTACGATGCAAGTCACCAAATGTTAACTGAAACACTGAGCTCCCTTTGTCCATTTAGTCAAAACAGAGAGAATATATGAGTCGCGAGATGTTAACATTTCGATTTAATCTCCTTAATCGCTAACGTGAAACCAACAAATTTTACATAAAGTTTATACGTTAGGGATCGATGGGAGCGAATCGAAATGTTAACATCTCACAACATATGTCTTCTCTGTTTTGACAAAATGCTAACTGAGCTAATAGTTCACACAATCCGAAAACAGACTCACGTGAAACTTTACTACATGAGGACGAATAAAACAAGTCAGAAGAAAACCGATTTCAGAGACACAATCACACAAATAATCTAAACACTGGACATCCGGACCATGTTATCACGGCAAATTAAATGCACAAAGTTCGGACAGTACCCTGCCTGCCAGCACAGCCGTGGAGTCAATACAAACTACTCACGAGCACAAAGCGATAACCAGATGCGCCTAACTGAAAGTGCTCCGGCGAATTGTACGATATGTTTCTTTGTGTTCCAGACTAGCACTCTGAAAGATGTCCGGTATCACAAAGACGTTTGATGGCGAGAAAAGCATCTACGGGGACAAAATTGCGCTGACTAGTTCCAGCTGTGTACGCAGTCACAATTGAAGTGAGCGGTAAATAACTAGTCGTATCGCTACCACAAGCGAGTGAAAATTTACTATTTACCAGAGATGCAACTGAGAAATCCTAGTTCGCCAATCTTATGAACTTCTCCACTAATTCGTGCTTTCGATAAACTACAGGAAGCACAGTAACTTGGCAGAGAGGGTTGTAACTTCTTTTCATGAGGTATCACTAGTATGGATACTGTGGACTCTGTTGAGCAGAGCTAGTACAAGACTCTGGCTGATTTCCGTGGAACAAAACCGGTGTGATTGAACAAATCTGCCGCCCCATTTTAGTTACCATTAAACTGACTACGAAGCCAGGTCATCACCTCTCCGCTAAAAAAGATAGCACAGAAAGAGAAGCTGGTTCACATTTGTGCCTGAAACTCAACGGAATCCAATGCAGTGTGATAAATAGTCGGTTTCCATCGACTTTATTAGCAGTCATAGCCAAGGTACAATCTACATAATGTCTGTATAGAAGAATGAGCTTTTCATTGTTATCTACGTACATCGTGAAAAAATCGGCCAAAACAGATATCACTAGACTGCCCATGGCAAAGTTTGAGAAACCTCGTTAACCCGGTAAACAAGTAAATTTTATTAAAAAAAAACGCCGCTAGTCAACTTATTTGGATACTCTAACCTCATTTCATCACCAATAGAAAAAGTGAATCAGTTCACGGCATATACGCTGAGTCGGCCAGAATAAGTCGAGCAATGCAACAGCCGCACACATACACACACAACTGATGGAATGTACACAAAAACAAAGAAAAGAACAAAACAAAAAGTGAACTGAACAATATGTGTATTTGTTTTGCTTTAGACATTCGCTACATGTGTGTCCCATTTGCGAAATGGTTATCGGGAGTTTGTGGGACGACAGAATATAAACCAAACACCTTATGCATACAATGCATAGGAATTAAGAAACAAAAAAAATAATGGGGAGAAAGGCAAGAAAAATAGAACAAAGAGCGTGATGGGGATCATAAACTAATTATGTTGCAATGTGCGTCGAAAAATCGGTTGACGGATGCGTCACATTTCGACGGACTAGAATTGCTCACAAACTGACTAGAGGTGCAGCAAAGAAAATCATGCAGGAAAGTTGGCTAACTGAGTAAAATGAAAACAACATCCGATGGATTGACACTAGTTAGGAAATGATTAAGTGATCACAGTTGGAGCTGAACGACCAGTGATTTCAGTCACACCGCACAACTGAAGAGCAAGTTCAATGTGAGCTTTCAGATAGACCTGCAGTAAACAGAACAGACAAAACTGAAAATGAGCTTGAGGGAAATGTAAATGTTTCCATCGAACAAATGAGAAACAGAAAACCATCGAATTTTGCGCTGAAATGTATAGTCTATTTTTAAACTCCTGTATAGTACTCAATAAGATGACTGCGTAGGGAATGTTTCGGTCAACGGGGATCACCGGTGAAGGTAAGGTCTAGTGGAATAATACTCCAGAAGTCCGACGTTCCCAACTCTGTTAAGGTCACATTCATGCGCCTTAAAACAATTAGTCAGAGAGTAGTTACATAATGATTCCCATATTCAATAGGAAAACATCGAATAGTGCAAACAAGTACAGGTAGTGGCATGATGTTCAATCCCAAGTTTTAGTATGATACGTTCGATTCTAGCAATCTTTCATTATCGCATGTCCATCTGTAACTCTCAAATAGCACTCGATAAAACACTGAAGGCTGATAAGTAAAAGCAAGATCACTCTGTACAGTTAGACAGTTAAGTCGAAGTCATATTGCAGAAAGCAATTGATCAGCTTGAAATCAATTCAATTGAACAGACCTGTGATTGGATAGCGTGCTTGGCCGGGTCCGGCTCAAACGTATCCACGTAAACACGCAGCGTAGCCCCACTACTACCTGTCCCGCTGAGCCGAAACACAAACCGGGTTCCATCGGTGAACATGATGCGAATACCCTGTGAAAAGTAGGCAAATACACAGCTGTAAAACAGATCACCCTTACGGAGAAGGCTAGCGGTCAAAGATGGCAAGACACGTTTGTATGTATGTGGACACGAAAGAGAAAAATAGGCGGTCAATTTTTTTTGCCGAAAAAAATAAATACATACTCTACTTGACAAAAGTATGTGATCAGAGAACAAATGAAGTCACAAGAAGACGGAGAGCACTCAGCAGCCAGAGGTACACGCATAAGTTCAGTTTCAGCTTCACATGGACATTGGTGGGAAATACATGGTGAGCAAGAAAGTGAATACAAATGTGAAAAATGTGTATGGGAGAACAGGTCTCAAAAAAAAGACACGTGTATAAGTAAATCATAAAAACAAACTGCAAACCGAGTGTTCACCTGAGCTAGATCCAAGAACTAGGCCAAACAGAAACTGATGATGAACTGATGAGCTAACTGCTTGACGAATGAATTCACGATACACGAGCAACTATTTATAATCAACAACCTTCAGAAGGAAGACAGCCGGTGAACGCGTTACGCCGGAAAGGAACAGATTTGACAGACATATACTGAAGTAAGATCTACGAGCGCGGACAAATGGACAGACTCTCCCGCACACGAATAACGTTAAATCTACTGAGTAATCCCTTGACTGTGATTTATTGTCTGATAACACGGAGAACAGATGAATGGATGAGACAATAATTTTCATGAAGACAACAACTGTGAAATAAGTTCTAGTGAACAACAAGAAGTGATACTTTCAAGGCTGATAGTCGTATATTCCTCCTAAAATACACGAGCGCCAGAACGCATCAATGCACACCGCACTTAATTTTTACTATCAAAAGGTATGCCTCCTGCATAACCAAGATAATATACGTATGTACGTCTTAAGTAACTGCCCGAAAATATATTCAGATCAGTGTCAACCACTGACAACTGTACTGTCTTGTGGATTAAGCTTCCTTGTCCAAGCTCTAGCGCACACAAGAAGTCTACTTTAAGAAGTGACTTCCGGGAGGAGAAAAGCTATCAAATAAGAAACCAACATGATTTGTGTCCCCAAGCCCATAGCTACGGCAAATTATATACACACTTATAACGGTTCATTATAAGACGCGCCAATGAGGGAGGCAACGTACAGTATTCCATTACGGGAATGACCTCCGTTGGGGAGAAAATAACTTAGACGGTACATAAGACATTAAGAGGTATCGGGTAGAAAAGTTCGTCATGGCTGTGTGTCTATTTACCTCTTGCATATCACTTGGGTGGCAAGATACTTCATAGTGTACCTAAAAATGGGAAATAAACGCTGTTTTTCTGCGAACTGCATTGTCCCGGTAGAGTGACAAGCTAGATCGTGAGATTATTGTCATTTCCATCACGTTCACAATCGACAGAACGTCGACAGTCTGTTGGAAGCGAATGACGAACTGCATTGGTTAGTGAATGGATTCAAGTCACAAGGTGCTCATGGGCTAAATGTAAGTAAGTAAGATGGATATCAGATGGAGTTCGTATTCCACCAGTAATCTGTGGTTTCACACGAGCAACGTTCGCTCGTGTGAAGCCAAACAGATAATTGCATCAACGACGTGGGACACCCATGAGAGTGTAGAAAACCTCAATGAGAGCACATTCAGCTCCAGGTCTCACGAGATAAACGCAGTGGTCTCTTCAGGAGAAGACTGGATAGAAGTACATTAAAGACTAAGACCGTGATAGCGGCTAGGAGGAGGTTGTGCTACGGTCCTTAATTCCCGTGGAAACTTCACAAAATCGGATGAAAGTCAGCTTTTTGGGGAACTTATTATTTTTTTATGAGAACCCTCTATTATGGACTGTTGTACATACGTTGTGACCATCCGAATTTAACGCCAACACGCATATTAGGAACGTCATCAGCTATGAAAGCCATTCAAAGAGGTCAGACGTAACTCCAGAGTCTGCGAACCTTTTCATCTCTCACTACACCTTAATTCATGCCTGTTAATTTTATTGTATGAATACACCAGAGTCAAACTGACCTGAGTGTATAGGCAAGGAAGACGTTTTTAGATTGGACACCTGTTAGCAGCTGCCATTACGTCGTCAGACGTGAAGGTATGATTATATCACTGAGAGACGTTCACTACAAACGCTGTCTGTTTGTTGCTGCGGCATGTTCCCACAAACCGTAGTCCAGAGGCAACCAAAGATGACTGTTATCACCAGTTCACTAGCCCTCTGCACACCGCACGGTGCACAAACATTGTAGTCTAAGCTGGAGATTCCAAACCTCAAGTGAGCAGACTAAGTACTGAGGAGCGTACCGTAGGTGGAAAAAACCTTTATGAAACTCAACGGAGAGAAGACGGTGGAAGTTTGTCCAGGAGTTTTGTCAATAGCGGTCCGGTATTCTATACATCGACGCACCACCTGGCGACCTCCACCGTCGACCTAGTCTTCGACATAGATTGGCTATACAGTCGTCAACTATTAGTGGCGTGGCTGCTCCCAAGACTGAAAGTCAAACTAAAGCACCTGTGTTGATACTAACTATGCACTGTTATATGTCAAGTTCGCTCTGCGCATTGACGGGGAGCTACTTCGTCGGCAAACACAAACTGATGTACCCATACTAACAGGAATACAACCATACCACAGGTACCAGAGCTGGAGTGCACGTAGTCTAGGACTCTATCCATCGAACGACAATGAAGCACACTGGACACATGTACGGCATACGATTTAGGAGTGCACTGCTACAGCTGGGCCAATTACCAACCGTTGGGTCTCTATGCGAGGACTCGGACTTCGTAATGATGGCCAGAACTTCATGCCCAGCAGCAAATAAAACTCGGTTCGCGAGGCTACTCGATTGGAACTCCAGAATCAGCTACGAGAAGATCGCGGGGCTTGGTGGACGCAACGCGTTATCAATATGGAACAAGCCACTGCTATCGGGTACTGTCGAAAACCATTCCACGTCATCAAACCAACGTACACCAGGAAGCCAGATGCGAGCGTAGAGATCTGCGAAGTCAACAATGAACTGATTTGTAACTTGCAACGACGACTATAGCTCAGATGAAACTTTCCAACAGCAGCGCACATGACCGCCCGTGCCGCTGATTAAGCATTCGCACACCTCCCATTATCAGCCGCCTGTTGACTCGAGTCCGCCCTCACAAACAGAAATCCTGCTTAAAAGTAAGACAGTTGGAACGTCACAAGGCAACTGGACCAGATGAACTCCTTCATACCTTTTTTATACGGAGATCTGGCCCTGATCAAAAAGCTGACGTCCCGGTTTCGAGAACTTTAGATCTGTAAAGTCGATCCAGATGACTGCAATTTAGGTTAACGTAATTCTCATTTTCAAAAGGCGCTCACACACTTTGTGTGCAAAGCATCGAAAGGTTAGCCTGATTCCTATTCAGCCGAAACCTCTTGCAAGCATTCTAATTTGCAAACGAAACGAAACGCGCGAACAACCAATCCGAGAAGAGCAGGCTGGGATTTAGCCACGTACTCAAAATCCGCCGTCCATACAAAACGACAACTGTTTTCCTTTTAAATATCAGAGGGGTTTTTGATTCGGTTAACAAAGCAGCACACTGGGAACGCCAGATGAGGAGGAAAGTGCCCCTCTGGCATATCACTCATGAAATCAATTTATTGTCAGATTTCGGAGAGGGTTAGGGATTATGGCAGCTTATAGCCGATGTACGATATCTGTAGTGGAGTGCGACAAAGTTGTCCGACCTCCCACTTCCATTAAGATCTGCAGTAGACCACAAACTAGAGCGCGCCTAAGCAGACTATAAAATGGTCGCGTGGAACTGTATTCAGGTGGTCGACTTCGAGACAGAGTATGTTCACACGTTAGTTCTTGTTGTTCGCAATCTGGGAACAAAACGAAAGGGGTTTCTACTCACGTTATTCGTTCACCGCTGTTAGTATCAGTTATGCACGTTCGTGTTCAACAGGATTCGGTTATGACGATTTGTTACAAATTTGGATGTTCTCCGGGGTGCAAATCTTCATCCATTTTTTCGCATTAGATAAACCCCAAACGATTTTCCAGAGATTCGCTCCTGTTGAAGTACGATTCTCACATCGTCGATAGAGCTTAACATTCAGAGACGTCATTCCCCTCCGTTCTCGTCTTACCGAGCTGGGCAGATGATCTAGCAGATACCTCAATACATTTGAGTGAAATGACTCCTCATTTGCTCTTCTGCTTCTGAAGACAACCTCTGATCACTTAACAAAAACACAGTGCTTTCTAAGCTATTAATCTATGGAATATTTAGGTGCTACATAAAGTTGCACTGTTTTTATTAAGGCTAACAGACCCATATTTCTTGTTTAACATATAAATTCCACTTCAGCCTACACAATATGATGAATCGTGTCGAGAATGTATGCATACGAAATTAGCGATTAAACAGTAACTTAATAAACTCCCTCGGTCGTTGATCAGGGATTTTGAACTCCTATAGATGTATCAAACATTTGTTTAACAGTAGTGGTAGATTTCGTCTCAACCTTATTCACTATTGTTAAACATGTTGAAACTTTTGGGTTATTCGCCTCGAAGAATCTATTCTATTCTTGTAATTCAAATTGAACCGTATTTAAACAGCTTCAGTTCGGTCCGGTTAAAAATCTCCACACGCTAGTACCTGAGCCCATGGTTCTTTCGTTATTTGTTGCATAAGATGAGTGTGAAATAATACAACAGAACCTATTCTAAAACGTAACGATGAACCTCTTATTTTGTCTGTTAAAGACAAGACTATGTAAATTATGCACACGTTCACTGTCTGAGGTACATGAATAAATTGATTGACTGGATCTGAGTATGACAGTTTCCAACCGCTCTATCAACTCAGCGATATATATATATATCAATGGTCGATCCGAGTAACAATCACAAGAGTAGTCATGGATGGTGAAAGTGCTACCGTGATATACCTTATCAGATGGAATGCAGTCAACAGTACGCTTGATACATCCAAAAAGACTAACATGCAACTTAGAATTGATTCATGCCTCCAATAAATGAAGGAAAGTTGACTCACCGAGACTAAGTTACCCAAAAACAAATAATTTGCCAACACCATCAGATAATGAAAGAGTTACTGGTTTACCCTCACTAAATGAAGGAGAATGAAGCATTGAGTATGTGTAGAAAGCAAGTTACGCAAAGAGCGACAGGAGAACATAAAAACCGAATGCAAGCAGTTGAATGTCTGTACATGGGTGTATTAACCGCTATAGAAATCCACTTAAAAGGATTCGATTTGTGAGTTGTGTTGAGTCACGAAAAAGTCTGTGGGAAAATCGCACGTAGTAAGGTGAGGAAAAACAATGAAGTTAACAAAATGTTCACAGTAAATCCCAGTGCAACGTGATTGATGTCTTGAAAATAAAGCACAAAAAATCGTTAGCAAGAGAACAGAAACGTGACATTCAGTAGTGGAGTTCAACAAAGCTAAGCAATAAGTGTTGCAGGATGAAGAGCCTTGAAATGTTGCTTACTATGTGGAACGACCACGTCAAGTCACTAATTAATTGAACACTTAGATACACATGGACTGGATACATATGGACAGGGTGTCTACACGTAGTTGAAATGGGCACAGAATGTAACCGGGACGGGATTTCATAGCTGTCTAATTAAACTAGTCGAGGACGATACCAACCAGTTATTCCAAAATTCCGATGAACGAATAAAATTCAAGATGGTCAGTTGTAACAAATTAGGATAGCAGACGTCAAAAAGTGTGTTCTCTTTTATTCATATCAATAAACCCGAGTGCTCACATCATGAGATCCTGTAAAACGAAGAGCTCAAACTGAAAACCGACCTACAGTAAAAAGTGGGACAAGCTTGACGTGAAATCACCGGTTTTGTTTGGCTAACATTTGTGCTCACGTTGAACGGAAGACTTCAAACAGGACGAACCAAAACCAGCAGAATTCAAAAGCAAAACCAAGAACCTGTACGTGACATTCCCCGTAATGCATTTAATACTTCTTTTAGATTACAAGTGAAATGCCGACAGAACAGTGCAGGTGGAATGTGAGTACGGAACGATCCACAGAACAATGGCCCGCTGACTTTAGTTGCGCAATGAGCTGACGCATCAAAACACGGTATATCACATGGTTTACGAAATCGCGTGAATTGAACAATTTATTTTTGCACAAATAAACTTCAGGAAGTGAATTCCTGAAATCTCGACGCGTAAATCCAAACAATCAACATCAAGGTGTCTACAGCATGCGTACACATGACCCAGTTGTGATAGTAAAACATCTTTAAGACAGATCTCCCGCGGTTTCTATCGCTTCCAGGGACTAGCTGTCAGCGGTTCACAGACAAACCAATCAAACGAATAGTCAACCATATCAAGCTTGAGTTGGTTCACAACCACATACAGCTTTTAATACACAAATCAACATGTCTAGAAATGTGGTTGCGATGAACGACAAGATGGAAGTTCAACTAGAGTTGGGCGACATTGATTTTATGTAACCTCAGTGATAGAAGGTCACCATACAGATAGTTTTTATTAGCTACCTGATTCACAGAAAAGATGTGTTGTCAGTTGGTTAAAACAAAGGACAAACACAAACACGTGGACCCGTTGCTCGAAATTCTGCATCATCGACTGCCAGACACCTCACGATAACAGGTCAACAAATTGACTCACATAGATCATACAAAATATTGTTACGCAATCAGAACACGAAGCTACTGGCCTTTAGCGAGGTTATTTTGATCAGAACTCATCAGCCGGCGTTATGTGCACAAAAGTGACTCAAGCAACCCTCACAGTTGCCGTGACGCTGATGATATAATATTTGCTGTCCGTACTCTGTCCCTTTACTTGTCTGTCATATATAACCTGCATGTTTTATGTTTGCGACTGACGTAAGTAAACGAACCGTTAACATATCCCAACATATGTACTCTTTCTGCACTGATCATATGATAATCGCAAGACGTAATCTCAGCAGCATTTGTGGATAAACAAATAGATGCCATAATTATTGTACCCAGACAAGTACCTTAACGTTGGGCAATTTTCTTGCGTTGTCGGGTTGTCAGAAATAACCTGCTTTTAGCATGTATGATTCTCTGTCAACTGCATCGCTTCATATAGTCTCCTTTGTTTAGCCAAAACCACCACCATAGAAGTAACCAGCTGAATCAACAAAGCCAAATTAGCGGTCGACAAGTAGACAAAACTCATTCGATAACCGATGTGGTCAGCCTGAAACGCATCACTGTGGCTTGTCGTTATATCGTCATCAAGTGGAGGTTTCAAACACATTCAGAAAATTAGGCAGAACCACCAAATAGCTTAGCCATCAGAATCGTACAGACGGAGTGAAGCTACATTCATTCGTTCACAATTGCTCTTAAGGAAGTGTTGCTTGTAAACACGTTATACGTTTGAAATCTTGGGGTAGGATTCAATGTCTGAAATCCAAACACGACGTAGTTTATCTTCAGCGTTTATGTGTTCACAAGCTTACAGCAACTAACCTATCCAAGCGATTACACATAAACCGTAGAAATCTCTATGGATTATTTTTAGGAGGTAAACTAAAAAAAATCAGAAGTAAGATAAGCGTTCTTCATGTATTTTTTGCACTATCAAAGTTTTGTACAACTGTTTTTCCGCTTGAAGTGACAATACTGATTGAACTAATACGAATTCATTTAGAATTTATTGCGATCACGTCACGTGTTCATGGACTCTACTCGAATGCATGAACCACTTTGAATGTGTGTTTGCACATTACGTTTATTTAACACAGAATCACCACCAGTGAATAACAATGGTCTTTTGAATAATGAGGTCATCGGGTACACATAGGCCTGTGAGAAACGTCCACACACACAAATGTACGTGCATCAGCCGTTTACAAACACATGAGTGTTCTCAAGGTCCGTCAATGTGTAGCATTTCTATGAGCCCTGAGCAATTAGGCAACGGATTTGAAACTTAACCATATACAGCGCAACATACGAGTGGCCATGTGACATACAAGACCACATATAGTCTGGATATCATCAGGATGCCCAAATCTAGATAACGACGGTCATCACGACCTAAGTTAGCTAATAACAGTATAACGAAGTGTACGAGGCCACTCTTTTAGATACGGGAGAATATAGTTTGCGAACTGCCATGGGCGAACGCTCAGAGGACCAAAATGATGGGGTGTGATGTTCAGAGTGCGGGAAGAGCGTTAACCAAGGGAAAACCGCGCGAATTACGAACATTCCGATGGTCACCCAATGTACCACGTGTCAAATGGTTTACACAAAACTAGGAGCGAACTAAAAACCGACAACAGATGGCAAATCAAGATTGATGGTAATTCAATGTGAACGACGAAAAATGGGGGGGGGGAAGGATTAAGTAAAGAACGATAGATTTTTGGCATGTTTGAGGAGACATCGGAACAGATTTGTTGGTGAGTTGCAAATCTAAAATGATAAAACCGAACGCAAAAGATGGGAATGCGTAGGAGTCGAGCTTGTCAAACGTACACAAATGGCCAAAAGCAAACAACACGTGACACCTTGGTGCGTTAAAAATCACACATTTCCAAATAGTTTGATTGAAACTGGACGCAAGTTCAACGACCAGTTTCTTACAAATATGGATGAGATTCTTGGGCTACTAAATACAAATTGATACAAAGTGGAAAACCCAAACAACTGAGGTTTGAGAACTGCAGAGTCCGACAAATGTACACGTCAAAGTAAACCATATGACAATCATGGAAACCATCGGTTCAGAGTGAGATAAAACTGCATCATACCTGATTTTTTGTCTCCGAATGATCGACCGGATCGACGTATGAGAAGTCATCACAGAAGTCACCGACAAAGGTGTGTCCATGAGATGTCTCAAACTTGCGATCTTTGACGCCCAGTTTAAGCAGACTCTTTAGGCGATCCATGATAGCATCCCCGTGTGTAGATTCGCAATTTTCATAATCGTAACTGTGGGTCACAGGATTTAAAGAGAAGGTAAGGAAAGAAGTATCGCAGATGTGAATCTCGAATGTAAACAGAAGGAGAAAACAACAGTCTGTTTCTCTTCCCACACTTGATCATTATCAGCATCATAGATACCAACATACCAGTGACTGACACTGACGCTTACGTATCACATTGTGTAGGGTAGAAAATGAACCAGTTTAGGAGTGAAACAGAGGAGAAGGATGGGTCCTAAATGAAACAAAATAATGTCTAACCTTAAAACCATTTAATATGGAAACCTTACGAACAAATAACTCGGCTAAAAACGGTGTCAGCTGCAAGATATCGATTTAGAGACTTTCACTGCCTTGCTTCATTTACTGGATACGATTTAAAGACAAAGCAGCCAAACTATAACATTCGTGCCACTGAACCTGATTAGAGGCCATACATCCTAACACTAGCAATTAAAGACGGTGAATCGACAGTATCACAAACTAGGAGAAGAACGCGGTTTACGATGGTTAAACAACTGGTAACATATTGTGCTCTCTGGCATAAATTTAAAATGAAGTTCAACGTGTGCGCGTTCGAGTAGTATGTCACTCCACATACAACCATGACTATACAAAACACCCATAATTTCATACCGCAGTGACTGTCTCGCAGTATAAATCAGGTAAACCTACCTGCTGCGTACAGCAGGGAAAATAGGCGGAAAAATGTTATTGCTGACTCCTTCCCCAGTGTCCTGTCAGATTTAGCTCACAAACCCCTCTCGATTCCCGTTTCTGGTGATTATTCTGTAGGTCCCACAACAGATATAGCTACTCATATTAGCATTGTGTCGGTAAATCCTACCGCTTACCAGTCAGCTTCAGGCCTCCATCGTCCTTTACTTAGACACAGAATGCGCATTAATACAGATGTTTTCAACGTTCGCGCTCTAAAACAGATAGGTCAACAGAGCGCTCTTGCACGAACACTAGACTTATTGAATGTCGATGTCTGCTGAATTTCGGAGACCAGATTCCAGGACAATAGTCAACATATGAAATTAACAGCACCCACACTGTATACTCGACACTGATTATACACTTCAGGCGGCTTCACGGCCGCCGCTACCGGTCAGGCTGGAGTAGGTGTTGTACTCGGCATGACGGCTTTAGCCATACTGGTAGAGTGGATTCCTATTAACAGTATACTTTGAGCCGTCCGCTTGGCGGGTTCTGTTAAGGCCAGCTTTAGACGTAAGACTCAGGAATTTATTCATTGTGTCTGCTCACGCTCCAACTTACTGTAGTGACGTCAGCGCCCAGGACGCATTTTACTCGGAGCTGGCCACTCTCCTTCGGTCGACACACGGTTCTGATAGTTCTTCTGGCCGAGGATATGAACGCCCAGGTCGGCCGCCTTGATGAAGCCGTCTCGTTTAGGTGGCAGGTTTGTGATAGCATCACATGGCTCGGATGCTGGCGGGCGACTGTTGCAACTGTTCGATGAGCCAGCACTAGCTTTGGATATCACGCGCGTCACTATCATACTTGACGTTCCCCTCCTCCGAATCAAGTCCGGGCTCAGATAAACCACGCAAATGTTAGTTATAGACGGCCAGGCCTCATCCAAGACTGTAGTTCTTATTGGAGCACATGCTCGGATGCAGGTCGTGCATTGATACATTCTCGGTTTGTCGGCAATTTCCTTGGGCAATGATCACACCATTCGAAAAGGGTGGCTATTTAAAATTTGGCCGAGCTGTCAGCAAATCGTGCGTACAAAACCAACCTGCGAGGTAAAGCACAGAAGCTCTAGTCTCAATTATTCTGACGGCTGAGCCGGAAACTCACGGATCGTTCTTGAAGTGGGTACTATAGCATGCAGCAAGGTGCCTCGTGGCTTGAACAGACGCTGGATTCCAACTAGATCTTAGGAGTTAGTATAAGTCAGATGGAACATTACCTATGAAACAAATCAGGAGAGATAACTGAGAAACTGAAATGCAGTCTGATGGCCGACCGTGAGACTTGGTTAATGGGAAAAGTTACGGAAATGGAGACCGCTTCGAACGAAGGCGACCGTCAGACCAGTACGCTACCAGCGAAGCAGACGGCAAATTCGACCATAATAAGTCTAGAAGGTTAAAACACTTAAGTGTAGCGAAAAGGCGTCCAAAAAAGCACAATCTTTATTGTCCAACTCGCTAGTTCCCATGCCACACGTGCGCTTGCGATTTTGAATCACAATTCCAGTCGACAACACCCCCCGGTTTCCGCTCACACGTCGTGTGCACTTCTACCTGGTTTAGGTGTGTGATTTATGCCTTCTATCCGAGGGTTTTCCGCCCGCTAGTCCTCATCCGTTGATCCGATTTCTTTGAGCGATGGCTTGTCCGGTCGCTCGTGCTGTCCTCCGTCCATCCACTGTGGGCTTTGACCGCACTCCACAGCCGTGCCGAGATATTCCCCAGAGTGTTGGAATAATCACGCCTTCAATTTGGTCATTCATTCTATTTCGGCTGTCACGTCCGATCCGGTCGAGCGATGACTCATCCGGTCGCACACGCCATCCTCCACTCGTTTGTTGTGGGTTTTTGAACGTACATTCCTCTTGTGTTGAGGTATTCCGCCGAGCGTTAGAATACTCGCACTTCCTGCCTGACAGTCCACCACATAATGTGTTACTATCGCAAACTTGAGGAAATTAGATTGCTCCTGGTCAACATTAGGGTTCTGACATCCACCATACTTCGTCGACTGACTGCAGTTCGATAGACAAACATTAGGGAAGAATAGGTAGGGTTTCGCTATAAGGTGGGGATGCGTCGCTCAACTTTTCACTCTTCGCCAAATTCTGGAGCAGCGTCATATGTACCGCCAGCCAACAATAATCGTATTTCTCGACTATAAAAGTGCGTTCGATTCAGTGGATCAGTTTACACTTTTAGAGTCGCTTATTGGCATGGCTGTACCCACCAAGTATGTGAACATACTGTCAGCGCTTTGTTTCCACAATCCACCTCATGTTAAGGTCTACAGTGAACTGTCCGACAGTTTCAGCATTAGGAGCGGCGTAAGTCAACAGTGTTCACTCTTATCACTTCCGTTTAATTTTGTCATAGACGAAATAATGGAGGATTATCTGCGACACTCACAGGAAGCGGGCATGGACCTGGTGGAAGACTGACTGATAGTGGTTAAGCTGACAACAAGTTGTTGTTTGGCTATCTGGAAATAGCACAGACAGTGCTACATGCTATTTGACACTCCGGTGATTTTTACGGAATGCGCTGTGAGGTCTCAAATTGCAAAGTGCTTCTATAAGACTGTTGGTATTACTTAGAGTTCATGTTTGGTAATGAAGTTATTTATTTATTTACTAATAGTTGATGAGGTTTTGTAGGTTGCTGACCCGTTTGTGTCATTGAGAGGTTTCATCAGCAGTGGTGGATGTAGAGAAATTGAATCAGATGCCCGCACAGCTGAGGTTTATGGCCGTATTGGATAAACTAGGGAAACTTTGGCCACACAGAAGAATTTCTCTGACTAACCGCGCATCATTACTTCTAGTATGAAATAGCATAAAGAAAACGGACAATGTGCCGTAAAGCAAGTTATAACCGTTTTGCTTCATCCCCATCACATACACATTAAGTACTCACTTTACCTAAACAAACCATACTGGAGATCGGCAAACTTTAGCAACAGGGTTGGGGTTTGTTATTAAAGCAAACTCTCAAATTGTCCACAGATTGAAGTACTTCTGCAATCGGGATGTCTTCATTTGCCCAAGCTTCTTATTCCTCGTTAGTCTCACGTTCACCTTCTTACTGGCCGTCTTCAGTGCGAAGGGTACTGGTATGTAATTGATGAATAATGAACAAATAGGCAGATCTGCCACCCTTCATGACATTGTAGGCAAATCAGCGTGGATGTGAGACCATACATCCGTCCAGAACACATGTACTTTAATGGCATAGTATTTCGCATTTTAGCATTAAACATGTGCTGTATTGATCTCTATGCAACTGGATCGTTGAATTTGTATTTCAACTCGTTACGTATGGTAGGTCAATTCCACCAGACACAGCTTGATTGTAAATAAACTTAGGGTAGTATGATTTAATCGGAACCAACTTAGCTATCAGTAATGAAATACGCTATGTGATGCATACCTACAGGGTATCACAACGAACATGACCTCTGACGAATAGTCAACAATCGAGCCAAACACAAGATCTTAAGTATGTTCCATCCTTTTATTATTGACATGAGATAGGATGGTGATAGCGCTAGTTAACATTTTGAGGCATTTCATAAGCATGACATTATGGGGATGATCAATGAAGTGAACACAAACAAACGTACGGTGAGATGATTACCATCCATCTTGTTCATATATGAGTCATAAGGATGTGAACTGATGAGTGATCTTCAGATTTCAAGGAACAGGTAACGACACGAAGGGTAACGTAACGGCGAACGTGAGGTCATCATGGAGCGGTTGCGCAGTGGAAAAAGAAATCGCTACAAGGGCGAGAGAACTGGCCTATTCATATTGCAGTTTTGGTATGGTATCTGTATAGAGGGGTCGCTGTATACAAATAGTCTCCATGTGGAGAGTACACTGAAGGGCGAGGCACTACAGATCGCACTCAACATCACCATTATAGACAGAAATACATCAGTGGTTCTCACCTCAACACGTCACTGTTGGGGTGAGTGACGGCCTGAGCCACAGCACCTTTTGGTCAGGCTCATGGCTGCTATAATGATGATGATGATGACGATCTCAATGGTGCTTAAATGCCACACAACCATGAAGAAAAAAAGCGAATCCTGTACAGGAAGAGAGAACGAAAGGAACATAACTACTAGAAATAGCTTCGTTTATATTCAAGCATTCAGCAACCAGATGCTTACGTGTTGCAAACAAATAGTCGACCTATAGGTGAAAGTAAGGCGTCATCGACGAGACAATTTCCTCACGGCGTTCACTGTCCCGCTTTATTAAATGCACTTATTTCACAGACAAGTCGATCGAACAACAACAACGACAACGACAACACGAACAAGAACAAAAACAACAACATTCATGCCATTGAGTCCGACTAGCCACCATCTCACTCAACGTATTCAGGCACTAACTCTGTGAGTCATCAGGACGAACTCGACCTATGGTGACCAACTCCTTCGTGAACGAATTGAATTATCTACGCCAGATCATCGTCTATCCACTTCGCACCTTACACCAGTCGGTCGAGATAGCGGTAGGGTGTTCGATGTGGCAGGCGGCTAGCTGGAATCCTTAGTACATGGCATCACTATCTAAGTATGTGCGACTGTAAGGATTGAACAAAAGAAGTCCGTTTGATAATCACAACCAAATACCTATTTCCTAACCTCTTCCTTGCTAACGTTTTGGTATCACTGGATACGAGCGATCGAACAAAAACACCACAGTCATTCCACTCAATACTTTTTAAATAAACAGTATCAACAAAATTTCAAAAAAAACATGAGGATTCGAAGGCTTAGTGAAGTACTCGTGGTCAAACGGGCCTCGAACGTATGAGGTACCTGGCAGGTAACTAAGCCAAAACCTGATCAACTGTACCTACTTCACTTCTAATTACTTGTCATGAAAACACACGTCTAGAATCGAACAACACACAAAACCAATATAACACATGCATAGATGAAGCCTACCGCGTGAAAAAGTAGCGTCCGTATTTGACCCAGTGTTCCCGCACCACCGCCTCCACGTCAACTGGAAGGCCGGCCCGGCTACGTGCAGCCAGAATGGACAGCCAAGCGAACAGAGCCCATATGCCGTCCTTCTCTCGAATGTGGTCTGATCCAGTACCAAAACTCTCTTCGCCACAAAGCGAGCACATCTTGGCGTCCATAAGGTTACCGAAAAATTTCCAACCTGTCGGAACTTCATAAAATGGAATATTGCGCGCGGCACAGACTCTGAATAGAAGAGGATAGAACAAACCAGGGAAAAAATGAGGCAAGTCAACACAGGGATAATACGTCCGGTCAGATGAACACTAAAAACGTTGTTCGTCCAATCAACTCATTACGTAAGCAGCAGCGTAGACGATTGAAAACCACCTTGTTTTTAATGAGCGTTGGGGTGATAGGTTATCAAACGACCAAACGTTGTCATCTGTGTACTCGGTGTACGTCTCAATTTATCAACTCTCGTGTTATTACGAATAATTAGCGCTTCCAATGTCGCAGAGTATAGAAAACAAACGTCCGGAGATTAAACACAGGTTACGGAGCTACGGACGTAGACTTTGACGATGGTCTTCTAATTGTTAGTTAGAATCAATCATCGCACATAGTTACAAAAACGGTTCCCTTGCCAACTAATGACAGTAACTACTCATGGTAAACGTTCGATGACATTCGTGAAGGCAACAATAACACTGAGCAGGCCTACACCATTCGGTAACTGCAAGAATATCGTAAGATTCACCAAACATACTGATATTGTTCGGCTAGATGTTTTTCCACATTAGGCATTATAAGCCGAGTGGCCTCAAGAATCGTGCTCTTGGGACATTTGCAAACGGCAGACTATGCAGTGATGTTTGACTTCCAACCATCAGCATCATAGTAGAGGCAAAAAATAGCAGTCCCATCCTTCTAATTTTGTTTGAACGTGGACATTGGCGAAGGTCCAGAGGCAATTTTAGTTGTTTTATCAGATAGGGAATTTCTGGTTAGTATTAATGACCTCATTTACATATATATAATAGGGTCGCTGTGTCAATGCTATGCTTAGCACTGTTTACCATCAATCCTCAGGCAGTGATAATTTGATAAGCGATTTTGCATGATCGCTAATATTGTTTCAAGTGGATGTCGAAAACAAGTCTTCGAGATTTTCGTGCATCATCCTGTATATGACAATAAGTACTCTCGAAGTTAGTGCTCGAGAGTACGCTGAGATCAGAATCGTGCACAAATCGAGTCAACAGCGGAGTATAAGGCGTTCGTAAACACTAAAGTAGCATCAGAGCATATAAAAGATACGTCGTGAACAGTAATGTCTTTAACCAGTTAAGCAAACGGAAAGTCGTAATTTACTGCATATTCCACTAAATGGCTCGAATGAATTTTAAACATTTAATTGACCAGTTGGCAAGCAAGTAGTGTGCAGACTCAAACGCAGTTAAAACGAATCTCGATGGAACCCCTAGTTTGTTAGCTACTGTAACAGGTTGAAAAAGTTAGTCTCAGCCGCACCATTCCCGCAAATTTCAGGTTTATATTTAGTTGCATTACACGGAATAATCGCTGTTGTTCATTGCAACAACCCTATTACTTTTTCGCCAGAAAGAAGATAATGGGATTACGCTGTTTCACGTAATGCTTAGGTAAAACATAGCCGAACTCATTGGCTTGTTCCTGTACAGCTAGTTACGTTCTGTGGAATTTATGACATTCTTGTGCTTGGTATGATAAGCAACAACTTTGATCTTGTTTATTACGCAATAGGGAATTGTACCTAAATTTTTCTAAGCCGTTTCTAATATAACAAATGAATAAGACGCTACAAACCACATGGTTGTTGTAAATATTACTTCGCCGATATTATTTGCCATGTTTAAGTATATCACAGGTAAAAGATGATCCATTGGTTATGACCACTTCAGGAATTTCATTCGCACAACGTTCGATCCATGTGCTAAAGGGCAATATTTGTGGATCGCACAGAATTTCACATATTTACTGTCTTTATTGGCTTGCCTCAACAGCCTATCACAACAGGGTCGCCTTACAAATGTAATCTAAAATCAAGTGATTTAACCAAATACAGTCATGGAAACCAAGGAAGCACACAAAAAGTAGGTAGGTATTCAGAGCGAACGGCAAGGTCAATGTTCAGCTTCAAGGTAATACGACCGAACCATACTCAGAAGCAGGAAATCGAATTGGTTATTTGAGAGGTTGTCAGGCTACGTAATTATCTTATCGTAGTTGGGATGATGAATGAGGATCAGTTGTACATCACTGAACAATGTCCGAAGAGATGCTGTTGTACCAACAATCGGCGTAGCCGTAAATGGTCATTCGTTATCTTAATGTCAGCCGATACACATTTTAGGCTTGATACTCAAATCTTGCTTCGGAAAAACAGCCTATTGCTGGCAAGATCCTAATGAAATCGTATTTGAAGAAGCCAAAAGAAACAAGGTAAGTTTGCCCACCAAATTTCAAACACCAAAATCACTACCTGCGACAAAATTCCTACACCCGTCTACACAAAATGAAAAATCTTATCGAAAACCATGGAAATAATGCTCTAGTGAACAGTTTAGACAAAGCGACATTCAGTTCACCCTTTCAATACAGTTCCATTGAACGGAAAAATAAAACTTTGGCGTATAGAAATTCACTCAAGAAATTTCTAAATCTAAATAATGTGATCAAAATATTTGCTAACGCCAATCATGGGTCACGCTCAAGATCAGAGAGCACACAAAGTGAGGGACAGTAGCGGAAAGGTATGTAAAACTGAAGTAGACAAAGATGGTGGTAATAAAAACGTTGCAAACTGATGTCTAAATGTGTATGGATGGAAAGCAGTCTGGTATGAAGAATTACTCCGTTCTTTATGAACTGTCGTCGCAATATTACCAAAAGGCAAGCAGAACGCAAGTAAATTTGTATGGATCGAGGAAACGAACTGCAGAAGAGCTGTTAAATCGCTTGGGTTTCCGTAATCAAACCATAACAAGGAATAACCATACCGGATCAAATGGATGAAATCCATCGCCCACACTGCAAGTTGCCGTGCTTCTGAAATGAACTGTGTTCAACTCCACAGTGTACAAGTCTCTTGGTCTTTGTTATACATTTACTACGACTAGGTATACAAGTAATCAAACAGTGATTCAGCTTTAGCGGTTCCTCAACAAGAATTTCAGAAACGAATAACTTGGAATCTGATACAACATTCACGAGAATGAACGTTGTATGTGCTGTCTTTCCAAAAGTCACCAGTTCAGTATCAAATGGGACATCCAATACCACCCGACAGCATGGAGTAACTAGTTGCTCACGCGTATTGGAATGCGTGTATCACAATCCGTCTGTTTCTTCCCGGAGCCAGATGAGTGTTAGACTCATTCAACTCCGATTCGTAAATACTTTCGTCCCATCCTCTTTCTCTTACTATCTACTTGATGCTGATAATCTTAGGTTCATCTTTACCATTCCAAAACACTGAATCGCTGTATACTCAATTCTCAACCTCCACTGAGAACGCTACTTCATGTTGAACTAATCGATAATGCGAAAAATGATCTTACAGATTTTATCACACTCGTTTGCATGCGTGTCAGAGGACGCAACATCGCCTCTATTCATTGCGCTTCTATAGCACCAGTGTAGATATACCAACCACAATAGGAGCGGTCACCAGCAAGGCGACCCGTTGTTTATCGTTAACAAATTTGCAGACAATAATTCTATAAAGGCTTAACAAACGTATCAACTGTCGGCGTTTCATCAACAGACAAGATAAAAAACAAACAACTACACGTGTTATTCCTGTTCAAAAGATAATACAACACTGGAGCAATGGAGGGTTACTTGTTGATGTTGGTTTCAAGGGAGCCTAGGTGAAACGTGATGACCAGGTTGGCTGTACATAGCTCTTAAAATGACTATCACGTTTCCTGTCTTTTACGACTGGTAACAAAAAGATGACGATGAATACGTTCTAATATAATTAATCAATCCACATCGGTAGGCCTCTTATTTACACACAATTTTCACAAGAGCGTCAGTGTGTATGTAGTGGTGTGGGCTCTGACCTTTTCTGCTACCTTGGCGTGGTGGTCAGG
>LUCH01002823.1:39864-77755 GCA_013368495.1 Paragonimus heterotremus | reverse complement strand
TATATATATATATATATATATATATATATATATAGGAACCACTCACTATCGGCTGGGAGAACAAGTAGCTAAGTATACCAAATAAATTTTATGGACTGTACACAAGTTTGCAACAGATAAACTGCGCGATAACCAACAACTAGTAGTAATGAATATCAGGCTTTGGTTCCGAAAGTCCCTGAGATGATACCGAATGTCAGTTCGTGAACAGAGTATGGGTATTTACTGGTCATGCTTTGGATACAAGTTAGGTAATTGACATAGAAGATGTCCAGGTGAATAGATCATGGCTTAGAACAGCACATAAAATCCATGATGGTAGCAGTGACAGAAGACACGACGTTTAACTAATACAGGTGATTGCACACTTACAGGCTAAATACGGTAAGTTTTGAGTCGTTCTAATTGACTTGCTCTATCCTCGAAAACGAATGACATTGCAGCCAACTTATTTTATTTATTCTACCAATTCACTCTCTACCTTCACCTACACATACCTCCGTCGTCTTGGCATCCGTGGTTGGAACGCACTATTGATCTTTGTTCTGGTGTTAATTGTGTGCATCTTGCAGCATTAGGATTAATGTATTGATTGACACCTCACCTGTGTTGAATAGTCCCAAATGTATGACTAGTTCACTTGGTTGGAAAAGTCGCTACATCACTAACAGATGATAGTACTAGTACTAAGCAAAGGCAGAAATCGGATCGATACGACCAACGAAGTAACAGCTTCGGAGTCACTTGTTTTCTAGAGTGGAACATGCTCATTAGATCGGTCTCAGACCGGCTGTAGTGTGTCCCTAATTTGTGATCGCTCGTGCCATTTAGTCGTTGTGATTCCCGCCGCAGCCGTCACAACGGAATTCGTGTTGTTTTAATCTCTGCTCTATTTACCCGGACATTTTCCACCAGTTGTCTGAGTAACAGATACTTTATTGATTCTGTATGATGGGATACGGACTTCAAGTACGCAGACGAAGATGAAACTGCCTAAAACCTAGGACAATTCATACGTTTGACTGATGCCGGTTACACGCTACGAACTTCATTGTTCATTTTATGTTCGACAGTCTACGGTGATTAGGAAAATGAACCCTTCTACCAAGCAAATCTGCTTGACTCAGCCTGTTTCTAACCGAATTTACGACGACCACCAAAATTTGGTCAATTAATTGGTTTTCGATTTAACTTAATTTCGTAAATGATTCGGATAAATCATTTCATCTGCCGACTTAGTGGTAATCATGACATTCATATCCCTCAGAATTTCTCAATGTGTAGTCATGAAAAATATTGTATAGGGAACAAGCTCATTTTAACTGATTCATCGTCAGGCTACCTACATCACATTTATATCACAAATTTTATACAGGAATCATTAAGGAGGTAAACGGAGAACGAGGAAGTTAATGAGGTCTCAGTTCAATGTCACGCTGTAGTCAAGTATCCACATGAACGGTGGGGTTGGCCAAGGCAGATCTAAAGCCTGAACAAAACGTTTCTGGGTGAACAGAAGTGGGTTGTACAGGCGAATTCCAATACCTAGTGCTATTGACAGAATCCTATGCCTCATTGTCCTTGATTGGGTGACCTTGACTTGGTAGATTGGGCGAAATGCGTCCGCCACATTGACCGAGTGATCCGAATCCACCAGGTGCGACAGTATGGTGCTACTGTCAGATTTCGTTATTCTGCTGTTGAGTCAAGCTGAGTAGTGTTCACAGACCAGTTCAGATGAGCTTCTGGTCGTGTGGCCAACTTAAGTGGTGCCACAGGAACAACCGAATGAGTATACACAGAACGAGGTTGCAGAAACAAGCACTTTATATTTTAGGCTTGGGTAAAAAACCGGATTGGACGTAAAGTGGACATATAATTTCGCGACGCAAAGTTTTGTATTGAACGCACTGGTGAGTCTACGGATGATAGTTTCGGCTCGCGTGTCGCCCTTGAAGAGTAGTCTGATGTGTACAGTTTTCTTCTCCGCTAGATGCAGCCGGTCTCTTCCACTCTGCTGTTGCACGGCTCTGCATATGAACCTCTCCAGGTAGCCATTTTGTATGAATAGTGTGCGTACGATTGTCAACTCTTTAGCAATAGTATCAACTGTGCGAATCCTTACGGCTCTGTCCGTCAAATAATTAATTAGATTTCTTTTCAGGGTGGGTGGTACAAAATTATTGGAATGAATGTACTAACCACTCCATGTACCCTTTCTGTGTATCGCCGGCTGAACTGAGCCATTAGCGCGGCGAGGAAAACGTACACACAAAAAGCTTAATCGGCTATTCATTTGTTTCTAACGAAAATGGCAAATTTTGGTGTGCTGAGTTGAACGGGGCCAATATGTCGACCGAGTTTACGTTGTTATCAAGTACGCAAAATATATCATCAACGTACCTCTTATAAAAATTATATTGGCCCTCCACTGAACTTTAGCTGTTCGTTTTCTAATTTTGTCACGGAGGTATATGCAAACAATGGTCCCAATGGTGATCCTATCCTTTTGTCGATGAATTCTTTCGTTGAACCTAAATTATACGTTGTAAGTGCATAGATAAAGTAACTGCTTGAGTTCGACTGCCGGCATCTGAATATCTATGTCGCTACTCTCGATACAATCACACAGACAATCTATGTACTCATTTAGCGGGACGTTGGTAAATAAGAACGTGACATCGAGAGGAAACTTTGATTTTCCAATCATATTAACATCTCTGATTGTAACCACGAGGTCAAAAGAGTAGCGTAAGCTATGCGTCGAAAGTTTCCACCTGATAGCATACAGTATTTCTGATAACTACTTGGCTAGTGAGTGATATGGAAAGTTTGACATGTTCAAAATTGGTCAGAATGGTACCCCAGCTTTGTGAATTTTAGATAACCCATACAGCCTGAGAATTACGATACCAGTGGAGCGATCTCTTTCAAATGTCGTCGAATCAATGATTCTGTTTTAAAGGCTGTAGAAATTTCGATATTGCTTTCTCAATCTAAGGATTTTTATCTTTTTCACTATCCATTTTCTGAAACTTAGCCCCATATGACGCTCATTTTGTTAATATCACCTGCTTTATTAGGCGATACGATACCAGCACCTTTATCAGGCCTAGAAATTAAAACTTTCTCATTTCTTCTCAAGTTCTTTACCGTTACGAGATGTTCTCTCGTGAGAAGTTGTTTGGAGGCCGGACTACAGTGTAAGTACTGATAACACGAATTCAGTAGCGTAGATTTCAGTTGCTCCGCACCTAGCGTAGAAGTAAGATCCAGCGCAGACAACTGTGCGTGCAAATCCTTAAATTGCACCTCTAAATTCAATTGCCTAGTTTTGCGTTGTGGACAACAAAATGTAGGGCCTGGCGGTAGTACTTCGAGTAATACTTTGTCCACATATGAGGAAGAAAAATTGTGGACGTACCTTTCTGGAAACGCAGAGGAAGGCTTTGTTAGATCGATCTGTTTCAAAAGTATATCCAATCTCTCTTCATCCCGTTTTAATGCAATTCGTGGGGAATAAGCCTCAAAATCAGATTGTCCCTCGGCATTCAATGGATCGAAAACGAGCAGTGCCTTCGCAAGATCAATTTCTAACTGTACTGTTCATTAAGTGCATGATGTTGAAATGAGGTCGCAGTTATTGTGATCCGATTTCTACGTAGAAAATCCCAACAGTATTTCGGGTATACACAACCATTCATACGTTTATCAACAGATCGAATAGTAGCCTTTGATTTAGCCAGCCTTGCGCTAAACTTAATGCACCTGTTAGGTCCCCGCATGGCAACAAGGTCTTTCGCTTGTTTAAATCGCGCGAAAATTCTCAGCGTAGTCAAGAAAGATAATCTATAGCGAACAAGCTCGTTCTCACAACCCTGTGTACGCCACTGTCAGTGGTGTCATATATTACACAACGTCAAACAACGACGTATAAACAACATTCGTGACTGGTTACAAACAAACCGCGCGAACATGTCTTATTGGTGATTTATATTGACTTCAGAATGTCGAACTCCGATTAGGTTTCTAAGTCCCATTCAGGTCGCACAGTTTACGTCCATTCTCAAGGTCCAGAAACGTTGTCAACACCATATCGGTTATGTCAACTTGTTGGTAACAATGGTGATTCGATGTTCGGACACTTTCAAATGATGGGCTTCTATCCAACTGTGCTTGGGATGTGCGTCTCAACAGTGAGAGTAGACAAGTGACTTGAGTTCTCATGCAATGCTGTTGCACATGTTCAACACAGACGGCAATATGCCAGTGGCTCACATCGGCGTCTATCTACTATACAACCACGAAAGAAGAAACAACACTTACAGAAGAAGTAGAGAAATGTGAAAAAATGGAATTTAAACATTAAAGTTACCTACGTTCAAACATCAACATACTTACACCTTGTAAACAAGCAACTATATCATAAGTTAAACTTTTTGGTACACACAGAAGCTACGCGCTTTCACTCACACTACCCACCTACTTATGCCTGATATTCCTTAATGTTAGTATTGGGAACCTCCCGACTGGCCCTAAACAGTGTTATGTTTCGAAAAAAGCGAAACGGTGGAAAGGAGGATTGCCTGTAGCCTATTTGAATGGGCTTTTGTTTGTACGGCAAATGTGACCATCAAGTCTTGATTTTTGCCGTCTTGGCTAGAAGAGAGTTGAGGCGAACACGACACAGCGGTTACAGTGATGCTATCCAAATGCAAAAGTCGCAGTTAGTTGACAGCGAAGTCTCAAATAAGATCAACCAAAATTCTTACTAGTTATTGTCAACAAATTTACTGTTCATGTGCCACGTAGGTCACTGACTAATGGATAAGACTACTATTTTAAGGGAAGTAATGGAGAGCACACAGCCGTGAACAGATTTCTGTGCAAACAGTAAAGCGACATACAAATATGACCGAACTCGGTTTGTTCACTGCAAATGCATAAAAATACTGAAGGAGTTGATTAGAAAAATAAGATGTGATTATTGAGGACAGGAATACGGCGGGTAAAGACAAACAGGCTGGACACAAAGTTAAACAAAAAGCGTCTTTCGTGCTCGTAGAAATCGATTCATCCGAGAAGCCAAAATCGTTTGGTAATTTCCGCTTTACTTGGAATTACAGCACGAGTGTAATCGAGGCAACGGTTATCACGAAAGTGGGTTTTCCACAGGACCGACACACGAGCAGTTGGTTTCGCACAATATTCGATAAGCCTCACGGATGTGTTGTGGTCTCAGTGGGCCAGTTTCTCCAATTCTCTGTTTGTAGTCCAATGCTGACAGCAAGACAGAGAAAGATGTAAAGAGATTTCAAAACGCTTTCAGATGCACGAAAGTTGAAGGAGACAAAAATATATCAAAGCATAGAACAACCATTTGAACAGTATCTTGATACAACCATGAAATCACAAGTCGAATGAATGAACAAAAGAGAAATTCCCGTCGAGAAATGTGCACCAGAAAGGCAGACTTAATTGAGTGTAAAAGCGTTCTTAGTACAGTAAAGTGAAACCCTTTCAAGCAAGATGTAGACAAAAGGAATGGTAGAAAGTATGGTGATCAGAGTGACTCTGACAATCCGTTTTGTCCCCAATTGTGTCCTATACATCTGTGACCTGAGCGAGCTGTACACTGAAACCGAGACTGCCCATCTTTTTTATACAATTCTTAACACTTTATGCAAATGTTTTAGCAAATATCATTATATCTGATTTTCTCATAGGTTCATAAGTTCGTACAGGAATGATTAGAACCAAACGTCTATGTCCCCCGCCTTTGTTCAAATCCGGAAATAAAATATGTTAAACAGTTCGCAGATGTCAAGGAAGAAGATGAAAGGAAAGAAGACCGAATGGGAAAAACAGGCGTGCAGCACGCCGAAGCAGTTTGCTTAAACACCTAGTCGATACATACAAACAGACGGAAATGAATAAAACGCAGATCACATATCAGGTGACTTGTGAGAGTGGATTAGGGAGGCGATCAAGAGAACATTAGTTCCGACTGATCTCAGGGTATGTGCCGGTCTAGTGGACTTCGGAATATTTCAGAAGAGCCAGCTGGTGTTGTATAACCTGCACCTTCGTTTGAGTAGTAAACTAAGACTCGTACGAGCGGGAACTAAAGGGCAAACGAGGGACCCGAAGCGATCACCGAAAACTTGTATGTACGAAGTGTCATCAAGGTGAATGACGATGCAATGTTGCCTAACGGATGTGAATACAAGTCATTCATGCAAAACAATGTTTGCGTTCGTTGTTTTGTGTTCCCGCAAAACTTTAAACAGATTCCATACTATAAACAATCTCTCAGACTGAGCGTCCTTTGCAGTAAAAACATTCGGATTCCATTTTTAGACAATGAGTTCTAGAGCGAGTAGGTGTCGATTGAGAAATGTTGCCTATGCAGTTCCAATGGTTGGCAAATTAATCGACCGATTCTGGTGATCGATAGTAGGTAATCTACACTTCTGGACATTTGGTCTAAGGCTCTTCTCAGACATCTGTAATTAGATGAGGAGTGACTAAATATCGCCAGCCCTTCTAGGTAAGAAAACACCCTAGCTCCCATGACTCTCCTAGTACTGGTATCCGAAAGTTCCAAAAAATTGGCCGTTTTTCTTCTTAAAAATAAGTGACAAATCTGTAGATTCGTTCCCACATGCGGACGTAAAATAAGACTGTACATTGTGAAGAATGTTTCAGGATGGAAACATGCACACTCCCTCTTTTTGAGGCGACTGAAGAATTTAAAACCAAGCCTAGATTGTTTGTTCTTGGACTTTGTCGTCTGCATGGGTATTCAGCTTGTGACCGCCTAGCTAATACCCAGCGTAGTTTTGATGGCGAACGTGTATGACTTTATATTTATAGATATTGAATAGGAAGCGGTCGTCTATGAACTGAACAAGTTTACGCTGATTTGGATTGAGCCAACAAACTGTAGACTCAGGATACCAGTCTCAATCCTCATTACGATGCCGACTAGATGAATGAAAAGACCCGATAAAGAATCGGCTAATCCAGCTGCACATTGTTTCAGGATGAATGATGTGTCAAACCCACACACGACAAATTACGTGGTGAAGCCTCTTTAGGCAAGGAGAGAGTCAAACAAAAAGATCTGCAATTCAGAAAATTTGGTAGATTTCGAGTATCTCACAATTACTTCTTTGTCTGTTTGATTAGTTCAACCATTGTTTGCCGTTTTAGTTCAAAAGCAGAATAAAATAAATAATCATGTTTTTGAACTGGATTTTACGTTTCGAACTTCTGGCTTTTGATTCATTTTCGTAAAATGAACACATGTGGCTAACGTTCCCGAGGGATTCAAACACACCACTGTCTTCATTCATACAACACACCTGAAAAAGTAGGATACTTCTATAAAAAGATAGTTGTACGCCGGACGAACATTGGGGGAAAAAACAAGTGATAGTGTAGCGAAAAGGCGTCCAATGAGGAACAATCTTTACTGTCCAACTCGCTAGTCACCATGCCACACACGCGCGCTTGCGATTTCGAATCACAACTCCAGTGCACAACACCCCCCGGTTTCCACACACACGTCGTGTACACTTCTACCCAGTTTAGGTGTGTGATTGGCGCCTTCTATCCGGGGGTTTTCCGCCCGCTATTCCTCGTTGATCCGGTTTCGTTCAGTGATGGCTCGCCCGGTCGCTCGTGCTATCCCCCATCTATCCACTGTGGGCTTTGACCGTCCTCCACAGCCGTGTCGAGATATTCCTGCGAGTGTTGGAATAATCACGCCTTCAATTTGGTCATCCATTCTATTTCGGCTGCCACGTCTCGCCCGTTGGTCCAATCCGGTCAAGCGATGACTCATCCGGCCGCACACGCCGTCCTCCATCCGCTTACTGTGGGTTTTTGAGCGCACCTCCTCCTGTGTTGAGGTATTCCGCCGAGAGTTGGAATGCTCGCACTACCCGCCTGACAGTCAACTACAGTAGTAACCAATTATTTTAATCAAAAATTTACAGTCATTAGTTGATAACTGGAGTCTTCATACCCAACTAAGTTATGGACTGATAGTAGAGAAAGTCGTCATTTCGTCTATAAGCATTATTGTTTAAGTAAGAAACCGTGACCAATGAATATGGTGTAAGCTACTTGCAAACCTAGTTAATAAGCTGATGGACTTTGAAAGAAACTGCATGTGCTGGAAAGACTGACAGGCTTTAAAAAATATGTTAGTTGCTAAGAGCAGATTATTCTCATGCGCAAAGCGGTCAATTTGCATTTTAAAAAAAGAACGGGTTGGAAATCAAAGACGTAATCAGCACACACAGCTAATTAGAACTGTCGGAACCGGGCGTCTCTCGGACAGTATACATACCTGGAACTTGATAACATTCCACAAGAAAGATACAAGAAAAGGAGACTGAATGCATACAGTGTCGACACAGTACAGTAAAAAAAATGGGATAGATATTGTTATAAACTAGCATCCACAATGCGCGTTTATCAAGTAGGCCAGGATGTACGTACGCGTGCGTGAGTTACGTTAACCTTAAACCAAAGATGCGATCAGGGCATACTAGAACTCTTGGGGGACTAGTTCCTGCTCCCAGGTGGAATGAACCAATTGAGGCAAAGCACACTCCAAAATTGGTCTACCATTCTTCAGAAGTTCTTCTGGCAATCCACCTTCATCTACAACCTTTTCGTTTTGCAATCGTATGATAGCTCTCTGTAACTCTGACAAATCTGGACGATACCAAGTGAAACGTTAACATTCTGTTGTGGCAGGATATTCACGGCATCCCAATCAATGGTAACAGGATGGTTTTGCAGGCTACCAATGTGCTTGTGCCAGACTTTCATGATGTCCTCTGGTTGGGTGCTCGTAAAGCCAGAGTCCCCGTCAATCAGTGCTTTGGTAGATAGGATGGATGGACCAACGAGTCGTTGAACTCATTGCGTTGTCAGCGATCAGTGTAGCCTTGCATCAACTCACGTTGCTTTATCCGCCGATCGCCTTTGATTCCACGAACCCACTAGGAGACGAAGGTGGACGCCTCGGAATATGGCTCTATTCTCTTCATTGCTTGGGTTTATTGTGGAAACAGCAAACACTGCACTATTATCTCATATCAGGTTTGAGATAACTGAAGCGTTGTCGTCAAACCAGTTTGGTCGTTTCTGGTGTGAATGCCAATCGCTTCGATAACTGCTGTCGTGATCTGTTTCTTCAGCTGCTGCTACGTACCCTCGGGGTAAGTGGATACAGGAACGTCTTGCAGAGGAGTGACAACTGCACGTTGAAAAGCGTTCCTTGTCTTTGAGTTCAGCAGCCGCATAACATCCAGTTTGTGCCGTTATCCGGGTGATCTACAATAACCAGGCCTGCAGACAATTTGGTCTTGACTAGTCTATGATCTATACCACATTTAGTCCCGCGTATCACTCGCGTAATACACACCTCGCGAATGTAGCATGATCACGTAATCAAACAAATGTTAGTGATCGCTACGTGGGTTAGTCTACTTCATGTATCGGGTGTTTTTAATAACCAGCGCGCGAGCGTCACATAGGTGAAGCAGACGATCACCGTACTCGTTGACTGAACAAATGCCGTGGGATCCGAGAACTCCCGGTCAAGCAGCGGAGACGCGCCCAACTCAACTGTTAACTTCACACAGAACGAATAGTCGGTCATTCACCGTTGCCGGCCGGAGTGTGACGGACAGATGATCGTAGAACTGATCCTTCATAACATCAGTGTGACACATAGTTGGAACATAAACAATAAGAAACGTTTCAAACTAAACACTAGGCACACTTGGTCACGGCTTTTGCATTCAGATAAGCCTTTCGGCACAAAGTTGTGTTTGAGTGTTTGGGTGTGATCATTCGGTCATGCCTATTGTGAGGGTACTGGCGTTGTGATTAACACGCTCGTTCCACAAGCACGGGGACCGGAATGTACACTTCGACTCGATATGCTGTCCTTTAAGGTAGACCAGCAAAAAGGCTTATCTGAATGCGAAGGTTGCGAGCAAGTGTGTGTAATGTTCAATTCGAAATACGTCAAATAACCGAACTTCCAACGAACACTAACAAATGTGACGAACTTACCTCGGCCGAGTTACAAGCGCGCGGACAAGATTCGAAGACTGTGACCGTGCGGCTAGCCTATCACCATAAAACTGATGGGATCAGCGACTGCGGAACAGATACCATGCTCCCGAGCATCTTCTGTCTGGTAACCTATCCAGTAAACGGCAAACCTACAACCTGCTTCCTGGAGCCGGCTTTCGTTCTCAAGCTTTGTCTTACTCAAGGCTGCTACGCCGATGCCATAGTAGCTCAGTTCCATGGCGATCAGTGGGGTGCGGCGTCCTGGTTTTCTTATGATGCTGCATCGATCCAGCAACGTACAGACATTCCACGTCCTGATAGACAACCTCTTTCGTCCACGTGCACGTTTCAGATTGAAATTTGGGAATCCAGATTGAGTCTCTGACTCAATAACCTGATTTGCAAGACAGCAAGATATAAAGTTTTCTTAGGTGACTCTACTCGGATCTAACGATTCAAAAGTCCGATCCATTCGGCTGAAGGGGGCTAACCTAGCCCAAGTGCAGTGAATAAAAAGTTGAGGATTCATTCCAACTACTGCTGCACGCACTAAGTGTATTGTAAACTATATCAAGCTTGTGAGAACTAGTGAATATTCTGCAGCTATACAGGATACTATGCCGATGGTCACGGTCAACCGTTGGACAACCGAAGTGCTCTTTGTTTGCGGGTAATTTTTCCAACATCCTCCATCCGTACGCGAAAGGCAACAGTGGTGCAACTATAAATATAGTTCTACTGTATACTCATATATACGTACCTCACTGTCTAAGCATCCATACACAATCAGTGATGCGATGGACAAACCTGTGAGCTTAGATGCCTTTTAGATGGCAGCTCCTCTTTGGCAAATTTGACATGATTGAACCTGGGAAGACCGAGATCCTACACAACACAGTCCTCCGGGTCAAAACAGCTCATAAACCTGAACACCACGCCAAGGTAGCACTGATAGTTATCGGAGCATCCATCTGCTGAGCTGCGTTGGAAGGCCCGTGGCAATAATCCTGCTGAACTAACTCAATGCGGTAGTTTTGGAGACCAATGTTTTCGAGGGACGGTGTGGATTTCGGGCAAGTCACAGTAAGATCGACACAGTATTCACTGTTCGAGAGATCAAGCAGAAATGTCGTGAACACAACCAACTGTCATATGCCACTTTCATTGGTTTTCATCAGGAGGTTTGATTCTATGAGCTGTGAGGCACAGTGGACGGTGCTTCGTAAGTCTGGATGTCCAGGTCAGTTCGTTAATTCAATCAGATACCGCCAACCGTAGGATATGTCGAGGGATAGCATGCACATCGTTTCATGAGAACGAATATTGATTGGTGAATTACAACGAATTACCTTAAGCATGGAAAACAAAGCACTCACTTATTGGCAGCGCGTTGCACGGCCATCAATCGAAATGGCAGGAACTACCCGGAAGAGTAATTGCGGGTAGGAAGTGTTCAACCTAGGTTAGCTAATATTTCCCAAAAACAAGTGAATATGTAGAATCAATAAAAGCTAACCGTCTACTCCAACTGTTCAGCCTCTTGTAATTGATCTGTGCATTATTCTCCATTAACGTCAAAACGATAGGGAAGCCGTATCTTAATGCTGCGCAGAAGGCCTTCAGGATCGGTCTCGTGTTTTCAGTTTCGAGATGCATACACGTGTGGTGGATTAGCAGACCGGAGGTGCGAGTATTCCAACGCTCGGCGGAATACCTCAACGCGGATGGGAGGTACATCCAAAACTCCACAGCCAGCGGGTCGGGGATAGCATGGGCGACCGGATGAGTCATCGCTCAACTGGATCGGAACGACGAGCGAGACATGGCAAGCAAAATATGATGGACGACCAGATCGGCGGCGCGATTATTCCAACACTCGGAGGAATATCTCGACACGGCCGTAAAATACGGTCATAGCCCACAGTGGATAGATTGCGGACAACCCTAGCGACCGGACGAGCCCTCGTTCAACGAGATCGGACCAACAGATGAGGAATGGCGGGCGGAACCCCCTCCCCTCCCCAATATACGGCGTCGATCAGACACGTCAACCGGGCAGAAGTGCATACGACGTGTGAGGGGAAACTGGGGGGTGTTGTGGGCTGGAATTCTGTCTCAAACGCGAGAGCGCGCGTAGCATGGTAACTAGCGTGTTGGACAATAAAGATTGTGCTTTATTGGACGCCTCTTCGCTGCACACGGAGAGTCACACAATTTTCAGATTTGAATCTGCTGTCGATTCGACACGGTCAGTTCGTGTGCAAAATCAGTGTGGCAGTGACGCCATAGCAATCGAACTCACATAGACGATTCAAAGTCCCAGTCGCGCAAGCCGCTGTTTCGGGCGTAAACCGTATTCCCTGTGACCTTTACGCTGGCCAATAGGAGTGCGTATCATATAGCCATTTTGAAAAAAGAACAACTACATGCAAGTAAGTACACATTATGATAGGGGATATATTTTCTGAAGGACACCGTGTATGTGTGCGAGAACTTGGAATGTGTGAGTGGAAGCGCTGAAATTACACATCAACTAACCTTCTTCAACAATTTCACCAATAAAGACTTTGGTCAGGCCAGCCATTGCGATCACAACGTTTTGTGAGACGGAACAAGAAGCGATCGATTGAACAAGCTGTTGAGTGAGGGAGAGGTATGAACACAAAGTGACGCGTGACACATTGCATTAAACATAACCGTGAGTAAAGATACTATCCGGACTAGACAGTGTTACCAATGACACAGTAAAAGTTTAATTTGTACCTACTCGACGCACAGAAGCCTTGGCAAAGGTGGCTCTACGAAACGCTTCGAATCGATTCAACTGTTCCTCGTCAAAGTGGGCAAGCAAAGCCAGCAGTTTACGATCTTCGGTCTTCCTAGCCTCGCGTTCCAGTTCCAAGGCCGGTGAAATGAGTCGAGTGACTATGGACTCTGCATCCTCATCCGCTCCTAAAACTGTATGATCATCATCTTCGTCCTCATCATCCTCTTCCTCTTCTTCTTCCTCGTCCTCATCTTCTTCAACGTCATTCTCCTCCTCCTCTGGTTCCTCTTCCAAATCGTCCACATGTTCGACGTCATCCAAATCCTCAGTTTCTGCGCCCTGGGAACTGCAAGCAGCTTCAGCATCAATCTCTTCCTCTGTTGTTGGAATAGCGGTTGTGGGAATGACCGGGATAGTTAAATGTGTGCGGCTCGGCTCAGCTATAGGCGTAGTCTTTCCGGTTGGATCAACCGCACCAGATTCCAAAGAAGTAGTTGATTGAACCATTGGTTGCTACAGAGCATACGGTGATATGAAACAGAAGAGAATTAGTTGACTGCATATGATGATTCCATCCGATAATCATCTTGTCTTAAGCGGAAGACCGTTGGAGTTGTTTTTATGAGAACAAGCACAACGTAATGATAGAAGACCGAGCAAAAATGCAATAACATACAGTGTGAACTGTAAGCATGTACTCAAACCGAACAGACATTGTCGATCTCGGCATACTAGTTTAAAGCACTACAAAGTCATCAGGCTCAAACACTGTCTAAAGATGTTCACTTTTAGATTGACATTCATGGTCAAACAACAAACAGAATCCAAACTTCAGGTAACGGTTGAAGCAATCGTCCATGTAGGCTGTTAACATTTCCTTCGGCTAAACCGTGATTGTCGTCTACTGTTTGTGCACGTCTGAGTTAATCGTCACTCATGAGGCGCCAGTACGATTATAACCATAAATCTGTCTATGCCTGATTGGAATGGGTCACGTGACCATCCCGACTGGACAACTGATACTAGACCTGCACACGTTTGTATGATGTGGTGTTGTATAGCTTACGGTTTACTGGTCCCTCCCTACAGTAGTTCTATCTAACATGATACATTCGTGTCGTTTACTAGTGCTTAAATTTCCCCGCGTAAATCTTGATGCAACAACCAACAGAACAGTAATATGTTGGCAGGTGATACGGGTGCTCTGGGAATATATAAGCATAAAACAGAATACGTACGTAAACCGAAAATAAACGAACAGCCATGATAAAAAGAAACCCCAGCAGTAAGAGAGCAGTTAAGGTGTTTTTGATAACTCGGCAGTCAAGGTGAGCATGCAAACGTCTTTTAAAAAATGTGATCTGAAAAAGCAGTCGATTACCACATGGAAGTAAGGAGACGCAACAAGACTGCTTGTAAAAAAAAGGATTGCATTTTTTCAGTAAATCGGCCATTTTTACCTCAAAGCAATCGGCAAAACATCGAAGTTTATGTCTATGAACTCGATCGTTCGGCACTTCTCATAACCCATTAGGTTCGTCTTCACGAAACCTCATTGCTAGTAAATAGTTATCAACGTAGTAGTTATCAACGTTGTTGTCTCATCTATTTGCAACTCAAAGTTTAGAGGGAAGAAGGTTGACTAGTCACACACAGACCATTAATTTGAACAACGTTTACAGGGATTATACTGAAATTAAACGACAACAAAATCAACTGTGAAATGTTGGTTAGAGGAGGAGCACCATGAATAGAAAAATCATGACAACACTATCATATATATATATATATATATATATATATATATATATATATATCATATAGATCCAGCATTCCAAGTGCGACTATTACAAGTCAGTCACATTCGTGCTGTTGAATGTGAGTTCGAGTATATATGCTTCCTCACGTTTCCAGTTCATTTTCCATCCTTTCCAGCATCTGCATTAATCTGTGCCTAGCTGTTCGTATTGGTTCGTTATTCTCAGTGACTACCATGGATGGACTTGTTCACACTTACTATCATGGCGAACAGCATTGAAGTTACCATGGTTTGCAATTTTAGTTCAAGTGTTCAAGCGAGTTGTTATTTGGTTCTGGTTCCAATTACCTCATTCGTCGAGTCTTTATGCTTTTGTTAACCACCGCCTGAAACATTGGAAAGGATACACGACAATCCATAACAACATTCTAAAAAATAACGTATCTTGGCCACCATTCCTTCCGTAATCCGTCAGCTGATGCGAGTGATATCCGATTGCAATCAATAATCGTCCTGAAGAGCACGACACAACCTCTCCAAAGACACTTTCCAAATTCTTTGCCTAAAAACCACGAATAGTGGTTGTATAGCGTCCACCATTTAATAGCATTCGACCAGTATTTTGATGAATTGTGGGTGATGTTCAATCTACATGAAAACCAAAACTCCCTACTACTTATCAGTAGTTAAAGTACTGCTCAACAAGTTAACGGTTTCTGTGATTTCAACTTGGACAGAAGTTCTCTTCGAGGGGTCATCGACTGGAGGTGACAAACAGTAACTCTGTCTCCTGTTGAGACGAACAGGCAATCTGATCACTTCTCACATGCGAAAGTGGTCGAGCGTTCACATATGATAATTCGGTCGTGTTTAGTGTGAGGTCAATGGTGCAGTGGTTAACACGATTGCCTCATGAAGGCGTAGTTGGAGTTCTAGTCCCGGTAGTGGCAAGGATATACACTACTAATGAGCTCTACTGAGGGCTAAACTCGCGTCTAGTGCTTCTTTTCGAAAGGAGCCGACTAGAAAGCCTACGGGGATGCGACAGCTGCGATCAATTGTGGGTGATGTTCAACTGTACAGTATTTGCCCGTAATTTAGAACTACTCCAATATCTTTTGGAAATCGAAATACATTCCATTTCACGGAAATGAGCGCTGGTTTCAGGATCAATATTTTTGAACAAATGATACCGATTAAAATGGCGAATACGTTAGAAATGCATCCTGTCTAGCAAAAAATAAACGCCGCTGACATTGACAATCAAGACTGTTTTACGCAAATGAACCGCGTAGACCCGAGAAAGCATAACTAACTAGCAAGGTTCATTTTCCAACATGAAAATATCAAAAAGAATCACACAAATTGGGAATATTTCCCTGAAACTTTCAACTGTTTTTCATAAACAATCAACGGATGTATAAATAATAACACATCTGCGAGCTACTTGTGCTGTTTACCTCAGAGTCCGTACATCAAAGTGCACGTTAGGAGTACTTACTGAAACTGTGTGAAAATTCGGTCTCTCTCAAGTTCGTGATATTATAAGCCCAAAAGATAAAATGGCATAAGTAGTGTATGGTTAGTGATGAAAATTCACCGGAGATACGTAACCGATTGTGTAACTGTTGCTGCTCACCAGTTATGCGTACCCAGTGGACTTCGACCACATGCAACTGATGAATGGCAACAACCACAAAACCGTTCATCGGCATCCGGTGAATTTCAACTACTCAACAGATATGATTTATGCCACTCTGTTTTAGAGGAATAATCGAGGAATTTCAAATACTGTTGTTTACATATCCAAATGCGGAACTTTCCTCAACACTTTCGGGAATGCTTACTTACATTTTGTATATTTTTCGTCCATATCGAAACACTAGAACACACATGTCGTAAAACAGTGCAATCAAAATTTGACATTTCATTGTGACTTTCCGCAGACTGTGCAGTCACCAAGAGTAGATAAGAAAACTTGACTGCTTTAAATCGATCGTGTTTCACTCTGCAACCGTACGTGTAGAATTACACTGGTGACCTACAAACAAGCTTATAGACACGTAATACACCGTCAGGTAGCTGTGTAGATAGAACCAAACTCGATCGTCAACACGAGTGGTGGCATAGGAAGCAAGTAATTGAACATCGTGTTTCTTCCACTAAAAGAAACCTGCACGTGTAGTGAAACGTATTGAAATGAAATGTGATTTAACACAGTAGTGACTAGAAAACTCATTGACCTGCAACCACAGAAGTAGAAATTTCGATAGATTCGTCAATAATGGTAAACCGGACGCAATAGAGTATGTGCGTTAATTCACTGAATCCCATCTGCTGATACATGGTTTCTGCGTGGAACACCTTCGATGAACTACTCGTGCACTGACAGACAGTGCATATGGATTGGTATATTGATCGTACAAACATTGGGTATCTTAAAATGACGCCCACAGTTTCCAGAACAAAGAAGTCAGTAAGGAAAAGTATGTTTCCTAAATTATTCCATCTTAATATGTGTTGGAAGCAATACTTGTAGAACACAGACTAGTGGTGTTGGTTACATTGAAAAATAAACAGTCCAACTGATACTGGCCAAACATTCCATTTTCTCGGTCTCTTTCCCTAAAACACCGTCTAAAACGATAATTGACTGCAGACTACTCCAAAAAGTCACTACTGGTCGGAACACGGAAAATATTTCATCCTAAGGTGAATTTAATCACGGTTATAACAAGACACTCATAACATTCAAGATAACGTCTTTCGGGTACAATCCTTCCGTTTCGTTCGAAATATTCGGTACATGGTCTGGGTATTGCATCTGAATAATGGCTAACAGACAGTAGGCCGTAAACTTGACGTTTAACGCTGTCGTATGGGCCATGGACTCGCGGTGATACAAACCTGTCTGGTTAGTAGTCTTCAGGCATTCACGTATGGGACAACAAACAACCAATGTGAAACTCGAATTCCATGAAAAATGAATCCCATTTTTAGTGTTCGTTGCATGTGAATCGCAGCATCATCTTAATGAAAGGTGGCAGTCCCTTGTCTTAGTGACGCAATGAATAACATCAGTTTGTTACTACAGTGTGTCGAATATGGACTTTGACTAGATTCAATTTAACCAGCAACCGATAATACACCCAAAACTAGCAGAATGCTGATCACTGACTCTTTAGCTGAACGAAGCTCGATCTTTCCAATGATCATATCAAGTGGTTCATGCAAGTCGATGTTCTGTTGTTAATCAACGCCACAGCATTTCAGTACAGCAACACTGCGACTCATCTTACACTTGAACTAATTTTTCAAGATGTAACAAGCTGCTCGTCCGAAGCACTTCAAAAAGTGTGAAACTACTAGCTTTATTTTGTCGTGCAGCATTATCAAGAGAATCAATGATAAGTGGTTTGGCAGATTTGATAAGTTAGAAGAGACCCAATTGCGAAAAATCTGGACTTCGGCTGAATCCGAACCAGCGACAAAAACACCATGCCCAAACGCGGCAAGCTCTCTACCAGCCGAGCTCTAGTCCGAATTGGTGTCCAGCCTATACATCGCGAGTGGTTTCCTGTGTCCAATGAGAACATAGATCAAATTTCTCAAACTCAAGCAGGAGCAGCTGATGCATATGGGATTCGGACACGTGACTGTGTGACAGAGACAGTTCGCGGCGGCAGCACTGAACAACCGCGAGTTCATCACATGATCTCTATATTGAATATAATTAAAGATGCCAAGACGAAAATTGCCTGACAGGCACGGGCTGTAAACAAGCTACATACACAGCAAGCCGCTATAATTATACCACAGCCATTTCTGGTCTGACTCTGAATCAAACGTGTATAGCGTACAATTTTCAAGTAATCTAATCAGTGACGGCTTCAGGTAGGGAAAATGATCGCGCTAGACCAAAATTAGATAACGGAGAGCATCTTTGAAGCAGATGATCGACAGCAATCACTACAGTTCGCAAAATACCACCACAAAATTAACAATGGTGTTTGTTTGAAAAGATGGTGCAAACATAGTTGTCTTAACCGGATGTGTAGCTATGTAACTAGCTTCAAACAACAACAACAACAACGTTTACGGAACGTACAGTCGCAACAGAACCTGATATGCTTGCAGCATGCTTTGGTCCAAAACTTATTCTCATCAGTTCAGGGAATGAAAAGATACAATTCGGTGTTTCAAATAGGTTGGCTGGGGATCACTTGTTGACTTTCGCGTATTATTGTGAAAAGAACAAGAAAAAAAAGCTTCTGGTTTAATTCAGCGTCTAGAGATTATCTAAAACAGACCGAGATATTCAGCATCAACCTCTGTAGATGCACTGACAGCCTTTTATTCCCAGACTATCACCGACGCCTTTAACCCTATATATCTTATTGTTGGGGGGTGAGACAGTTGCTGGTTTCTCCATGTGAATTGATTGTATTTTGAAGTTTCGATGCAAGTAGTGCCTACTACTCAGCATCCCCAAAGAGTAATGTGGCACGCGCCGGAAACAATGCCAATTCTCCTAGACAAGATGTGTCTTTTCACGCATTTTCCAACAGCTGTCTGATAATAAACAATTTTTCGGGCCAAGTGTCCATTGCGGTTACAACGCGTCAGTGAAAAATCATGCAATTTTCTACCTATTGTATTGGCATGCTTAAAAAAACAGAATAATGGTCGCATAGCAACGGAAGATGTCCTCATATTACTCTTCCAAGTCCAACTTCCTGCTGCACATCGTATACACTGTACACAGTAAGGGGTAAGGTTATGGTTCCCGAAAATGTTTGGCACTGTCGCTCTTATATTCGTTATTAAGCGGTTTGTCAATGGGACAACAACAATTCCACAGTAAATATCCTCCTCAGCTGCAGTTCTCATCTGAAGTCAGCTACATTACAGGATATATGTACAAATAGTGTGGCTTGAGATGGTCTTACTTAAACAGGAGGCGAATTTGTTTGGAATTTAGTCGGTTGGTTGATGTCCAAACTCATTAGGAACCCAGACGAGGCTATGCAGCTATTGTATATGCGAGACTAGGTCCCCTACGAGAAAAGTGTGCACTATTGTCTCTTCACAGACAACTACACAGTCCCTGCGCTCAGACTGATAACGGTTCCAACATGCGACATGACTACCGTTCTCCTGTGAGCCAAATTAAAGAACCACTTGGTAGATGAGCATAAGACTAAACTTATCCGTGTGACTTTACTTAAGACCTCAGCCATCGTTTTGAATTAAACAACGAGTATCACTACTCGACCAGTGATAATTGTACTGAAGCAGATACGACATGTGTTTGACTGTACGACTCAGTAGCTACGGTTGTGTGACACTACGAAATGTAATCCAGCCGATGCAACCATGTAACTGACAATGAGGATTTGGACACGAAGACTTATCGTGGCACCTAGAAGAGTCAAAGCCAACGACATCAAAAGTATCAAACATGGGCCTGGGAGGCGACTGTGATAAACGACGAACCGCCCCAACAATATGTTGACACCCATGTACATAATATCACGTTTGGCAAATATTAGTCTAGGTTGAATCAACGGAATGCAGTGGCATGATTAATGAAACAAACGGAGTCCAATCAGATATTCTGAAGTACATTTAGCCGATAATGCTATCGTTCGGTTTGTGGAGCCTCCAGTTTTTAAGCCAGGACAAGGGGTCAACAAAATCATTACGGTGACCGAGACTATTAACAGAACGATGCACTCAATCTAAACAAGAATCAGTTAGTTAATGATATCCCAGTAGTTGACAGGATTCTCAGAAGGCCATAAAATCTCCAATAAAACCAACTGATTACTGTATGGTGAGTGATTTGACCAAAAAGTGTGGTAATGAACTACAAGGTCACACAAGAGTCATTCAAGTAGTAATATCACCAAGACAAAAATTGAGGATTAAAAAATGCCCGGCCACCATGCACATTACGTGGAACATCACCTACTATATGCTTAACTTTGCTGGTAGAAAATGGCGCTCCTGTCAGTTGTGAGCACAATAAAGCGAGGAACGTACATGTTTTCGTTAGGGCCATTTAGAAGAATTTATCCGTTGTATATTGTCTGATGATATTAAGACCCATGTCGTGAAATTGATCAATCATCGTGAAATATGGTGTCATGAATGTATGCGAACACCAAAAAGGAAAGGTTGACATATTGTTCGAAAGGTTGAAACATATTTCTTCTATCGACCCGTTAGACAACAAAAGTTCCACAAAATGTAATTATGAACCAGCTGAAACGAGATTGGCGTGTTTCATAAATAACTTAATGCTTACATCCAATGGAAACAGTTTGAGCCACAGGATTTAATTCCTAAATCCGAACAAACTCCAAGTAAGCTACCAACAAACGCTGCAAATGAAACGAGATTCAAAATTGCAAACGTTTTACGACAACAACTAGTTGTTTCAATCCTAATCAACGTGGAACAAGCTGTCTGTGTTGCTGTCATGAAAGACTCGTCGATTCACATCATTAAGGCAGAAAAAAGTGACGTCACAACGATGCTTGGTCAAATGGACTAACAGAAGAAAATGTTGGAGTAGTTAACTACGGAACCTTATGAAGAGATGAATGGGCGAAGGATTAATGCAATTCGGAATGAGGTCAAAATTCACACAAGTAATTTTCTCTGGACGATGAAGGAAAAAACTTGGACGGTCAACCTGATGCATCCATGATTCTAAAATAAACCGCCCTTCACGATTATATCGGCTTCCAAAGGTGTGCAAAAAGAGAATCCCGATAGGAAGTATTGTTGACTACGGCACCAGTCCAGCGTATAAACTGACCATCTGGCTTATAATCAATCAGTTGAAGAACAAACTAGCAGGTAACAACATTAAGGATTCTTTTGATCTTGTTGACAAACCGGAAGATGTGACGTTACTGAGAGATGTGGCCTATCTACATACTAGTGTACTCCCAACCAATATTCATAAGCTTTCATCAAAAGCACTTCTGGATGCACGTCGGCAAGCGAAGAAACCCGAGACCAGATCTTTTCAGTGTACTGTGTAAACACCACATTTTAAATGAATGTCCAAAAAAATTCGCTCCGTTCCGCACGAGTGTGCGATCCAAGCCGCATTTCGGTCAGACAGCGCCACAGACTAACTGAGGATGTATTCTAAGAATTAAGTCTCTATGGGCTGACAGATGGATGGTGTTTACGAAATTAAATGCGGTGATTGTGACGCCATTTACATGAAAGGAACAAGCAAGCTGTGGTAAGTACGTGTCGCCGAATAAAAGAGGTATACACATCTTATATATATATATATATATATATATATATATATATGACGTATTTGACACAGCCTAGTACAAGTACAGAGACAACACCACAGAAAGTAAGTTGGACGTACATATTTTTCAAGCTGCTTACAGTTAAGGAGCGATCGTAAAGATTGACAGAGCGCGCCAAATCTTGTAGCCAAAATTATTAGTTCACAAAGCAAAGGAATTGAATATAGCTGCCGGTGTTTGAAGTAGGTTCAAACGCTGTTTGAACAACAAACCGGTCTAAAGAGTGTACGCCCTACATGAAGTGGTTGAAATCTGACTGAGTGACATGCATCTTGGCCAAATACAGTAACGACTGTATGGTTTTTTTATGAAGACATATTCACCTCTGAGTCATACTCATAAATACCATGGACTGGACTGCAGTGAAACCTGAGGGTGGTCCACGGACTGCAAGAACAAGTCAAAAAATGAGAATTCACAATCAGGATTCCCGCGGATATCGATTGTACCCAACTGTCAAATTCGAGACCGTTTTCCATAGGTGATGGAGAAGGGCAGCCGGTCCAGAACCTTGCACAAAAGAGAAGGGTCAGTGCCTCTATAGTGCGCGATAACCGCTTCGTCTAGTGGAATCGTGATTTCCTTTCGAATTTATCGGATCAATGGACAGTGTGCAGGTGATATAAACTGTTAATATACGGAGCATGTGACGCAACCAACGCAGACTGTACATTTTTAGTACTTCGGTCACCGGATGCCAAATCGCAAATGGTGACTGTCGCATTGCTTACGTAATCAAACCACCTGGTACAAGAATACTAGAAGTGACAACGGTAGTCGAACAGTAATAATTTATATATATCTTCTGAGCCGTAGCGAAGCAAACTAGGGCTATTACTAATGACATTTTCACACAAAGGGTGCCAACCAATTCGCAACCCGGAGGGGTACTGGGAAACACTGGGCTGGTCAACGTGGTATATTGGGACTCCAGTCGTTGTGTACCCTCGAACTCTACATTCAAAACCAACATCAGTTGGCGTGCGTATAGTTTCGAGTTGGTATTCAGTGGAGTTCAATGTAACAATCAGCTGAGGGATAATATTAATAAAGCGCTGATCATAAGAGACAGTCCTTCAACTTCTGTGGTAAGTTTAAATAATAATAAAAACACTGGCATCAGATGCTCACTACTAATTACTGCCAGATTACCAACATTGTGAACTACTGATCAACAACCCAAAATCTGATAGTCAACATTGCCATCACTGAGGTTTTCGTGTGAAATCAAACTTGAAAGATGTAACGACTTACCACAGAGGACGATAGCTTCAACTTTTTCACCGGCAACGATTCCTCCGCTTCATATTGTGGTCGCATCGTCTCAGGGTGCACATCGGGGATAGGAACTACCACAGGAACAGGGGGTATAGCAACAAAGGTTCCTTCTGTCACCTGCTCCGAAGCCTGACCGGGTTGCTCCAGTTTAAGCTCATCAATCATGTGATCAGATTACCGGCCGGCAAAGCTGAAAAATATATATATGATATTGCCATAGGGATTCGGAGTAATGTGAACTAGTGCAAAAGCTAACCACAATGTCAACAAACACAGTAGCGATCGAAAAGGCAAATACCCAAAAATCAGAATGAGCAGCCAATCATATATAAGTGGTAGTCAAAAACTGAGCTAGGGTTACAGTTGGCTCTGTACGCAGAGATTCTGACTCAGTTCGAATGCATTCTTGAAAGTTCGAAACTTGAGATGGAATCTGAGGTTTCTATGACACTGAGATGTCCACTATGACCAAAATGTTGACAATGACAATTCAATTTGCTTAACGATCAATACGTCAAACATTAAAAGATACGATTTACGTGCACAACGCACTTTGTAGGCCAGGAGAATAATTACCACACCGGATTCCGCTCGTAGATGCCCCTAACAGATAAGAAAACCACACAATAGTAAGATGCTCACTTTCCTACGGAGTAAAGTTGGTAGGAGCCTCCTGCCCAAGCTGAGAACCTTGTGATCATCAACACCACCAACTGGAAACAATAGTAAGTAAGGCAGCGTGCTGCAGGCGATGGAAACCATGTATCCAGGTCAGGGTCATAACCCGAAATTCACCTCAATTTTCCCAGTGATGGTGACAGAATGCTTATCACCGTCAACTATGCGGCAAACGGCACACCGTACAAAAAAGGGACATCTCATCATCATCACAGCAGCCATGAGCCTAACAAAAAGGTACTGTGGCTCTGGCCATCGCTCGCCTCGACATTGACGTGCAATTTCCTAAAAGCAAACGTTACTAAGAAGGTTGAAAACTATTAAAAGAAGACTAAGAGGAAGAATTAGAAATGGTATGGGAACAGGTAAGCCATTGACTGCGACACACCGCCATCTCGGATAGTGACTCTAACCGGCGATTTGAGTGATCACGTGGACCCCATCCAGACAGGCGACATCTACAAACTTTGCTCAATAGAGCAGTAAGGGTCTTCATATTTCGTGACCATATTGTTGCTTGACCGCCATGTGGATCCACCCAACTGGTAAAGGGCCCAGTATATAATGCCCGGTACGGGAAACGCTCAGCTGGCATACAGAGTACGTGACCCAACCATCGCAGACTGCGCAACGTTACTAGTTGACCAATTGGTCGCGCATCCCGAAATACGCGCCGGCGAACGACCACACTGCTCACAAGATCAGTCCATTTAATGCGGGCTACTTGGCGAAGACAATGATGGTCGAATACAGCAAGTCTGTTGATATCTTCCTTGCGTATAAGCCACGTTTCCAAACTATAGAGTGAAGCAGAACGTACACAAACATTATACACTCTTCCTTTCAACGACTACCTAAAGCTTTTACGACGCCACAGATGACGCAGTCTGGCAAACGAAACTGGTGCCTTTGTTATCCTCGCTGATATATCATCAGCAATATTACAAACTGATGAGACAGTGCTACCCAAGTATGTAAAACTGTTCACAGTCTCAAGCGCATTACCTGCAATAAAAAAATTAGGAGTGGAAATGCCCCAGTCTTGACATTGACACTTTGAAGGTGCGAAGCGCATTCCACACAAACCAGCCTGGTCACTCACCTTGTTCAGCATGGTCTACGTATCTTCAGCAAAGGGGCTTAGTAAGACAATGTCGTCCGCATTCTCCAGATCGGTCAATCCAGCGCCAGGAAGAAGCTCAACATCAAGCTCACTGGACACCCCGAAGGCGCCGTCCAGAATGTCATCCACGACAGAATTGAACAAGAAGGGGAAATCGGACACCCATGACGAATACCATCAGAAGTGATGAACGCCTGAGACAGTTGTCCATAAACTCTCACCCTGCTTGCAGAGTGAGCATACAGTGATCTCAACAGATTCACGTATTTTCCTGATACCCTATTCCCTTGCGAAGAAGATAGTTCCAGAGAACGCCACGAACAAATGAATCAAAAGTAGCCTTTAGGTCTAAAATGACCACGACCGTCAGCAGCCCATAACAGTGCCGATGTTCCAAGATCCGTCGCAAGGTGAGAATGTAATCAACGCACCCTCGACCGGATCGGAATCCTGTCTGTTCTTCGCGTATCTGATTCTCTCTGGGCCTAGTGAGCCGACGTAGACTGAGGCCAATGAGTAACCTGGACACAACAGGCAGTGGACTGATGCCTCTGTGGTTGTCACACACAATTCGGGCACCCCTTTTAGGAACGGGAATTGCTGTTGATAAGCACCACTCACGAGGTACCTCTCCAGTTTCCAAAAGCGTCTGGAGGAGTTTCGTCAGTTCTCACATCAACCTCTCCATACAATTTTTGAAAAGAGGAGGAGGGAGGAGGTCTGGACCAACAGCCTTGTTACGCTACAATAACTTGAGCTCCTGGACCACTTCTGCTTCCGACGGAGGGCCGTTTGGAATGCAATAACTGACCATTTGGGTCCCATCGTCCACATGGTCTGGTTGAGGTCAACTGTACTGTTCCTCAAAATGTTCAGTCCACCTGTTAAGTCAGTGCGATCGACTGGTGAAAAGTGAGCCATCTTTTTCGCGTATAGTCTCACACCGACTCGACGACCAGTACAACTGTACATCAGGGGAAAAAGCTTTCTGCTGTCTGAACAGGCTAAAAACAGGACAGGTATAAGTAAGTGTTTCGGGGATTATTTGGTTACAGTTTTTGAAAGATAAGAAACATTGATAGAAAGAACCAAAGTGATACAAAAGAACAAGGGAATGAAAAAGTAAGGAAGTTCCAAAACCGATAGAAAACCCTAGTGGCATAAACAAATGGATTGGAACAACATAAACTTTGCAGTGTCCAGTGTGATTGTGGAAGCACAAACCAGGTAGGCATGGAAGTAGGATTTTTAAAGAAAATCACAAATGAGTCAGGGTTTCATCAGGTTTCTGCAGGATGCTGGACATAAAGACAAAAATAGAAAAAAACGGAAAGTTTCTACTTCATAATCATAAATAGAACGGATTAGTGTTGTGCTGATGTTGATTATTAGGCGTCTTTTTAATGATTTTATTGGTCGCAACCACGGTTCACTTTCGACAGTATTTTGTTGAAACCAAGTGCTCCAGTTACAAAATGTAGTGAGTTATTGGAAAGAGACAGTACTTGGCGTTCATTGAGAATTGGATGATGTTACGGGCATTTCCGATTCAAGATTCAGATAGCTACGGATGAGTGGGATCCTTGGAAATGTCAGAAAAGTCAGAGAGAAAGTGGTCACCAATGAAACATTTTGAAATCAACACAACAAAATTATGCGTCTAAAAGAGATTAAGTAAACAATGACCAGCCACGGACAAAATCCAGTGTGTACAAAGACGGGATGTTCTCAGAGTTTTAAATAAATTCAACACGTGTCCAAAAAAATCTATGCTGTTATTTTGCAATATACTTTGATGGACGTGCTATCAAGATAAAACTTGAAAAGGACGTACAGAAGCGAGTGCTGGAACCAATTACATTGGATAAAGGGCACGGGAGTTGTACGCTAAAAGTAGAGAGACACCGGTGATAGATTTCGAGCAAAGATCAGGCAATGTTAGTTATATTGATAAGGCGCTCGTCTGGCGGCTACCCAGATGAAAAGACGGCGGATTACATCAAACCCAAGGATAACATCACCATCCATATAGGTTGAGTCACAAAAGCCATGAGTATTATGGACATACATGACGCCTCAGAACTGCTTGAGGTGTAGCTGCTAAACCTAAGCACATTCAACCGCATTGCATCGGAGTATATAGCCAATGCCATCCACAGGCAAGTTCTCTTCCCATTCGATCACCAACATGCTCGAGAGCCCATAACAGTCACATTATTCGCTTTTGTTGCTTGGACTAATTCAAAGGTATGGTAACGGTGGAAAAGAGTGCTATAATCCGCACTAAGCACGGATGCTTCTTTCCGAAACTTCAACCCAGTCAGAAGTGGTCGATCAGGCTGATTGAGTTGACCAAGCGGGCGCACGATAGCCGATTAACATAGCCCTGTAACTTGAAGAGGCATACAATTTTCTTAGATCATCCCTGTCGTTAATCCGTATGAACGTCGCTTACTCGGTGTCTAATGTTTCAGTACTTTCACCCCGGCAGACCCGAATTAACTTGGATTTTTTGTACAGCCTGACTTCAGTTGAAAATCCACTAGTGACCTTCAAATTACTCTGTTCACGGAAATCACGGTCGTAGGCGCAGAGACTTTATAGGTAAATATGAAAAGAAAAAGCAATTAGGTTGAGAAAAACTTCAACTTTGAAAGGAAAGCCCTCAATTGTCTTACAACTTTGGTAATTAGTGAGTTCAACGTTCCGTTCGGGTTTTAGATAAACTGGGCGTACTTTTCAAGCAGTGTGAAACGTTGTTGTTTTCATTCACAGAACAACCGAGGCGGTAAAAATTACCACATTTGTTGGGCATCTCACGTAAGCCTTAAATACAGACAATGGCCACGTAACATGCAATCTCGCTGCTACTGAACTGTATGCAAGTGTACAAAGTAGTATAACCACTGAAACCCGTGGGCAAATAGACACGGGGAGGACAGATTCAATTTAATCCGCCTAGTGATGTAGATAGTCAATCAAGGCTATTAAGAAATGCATATCTCAAGTGATGAAAAACAAACGAAAGGCGCTGCTTAATTGGCTTTCACTAAAGCAACAATCGTGTGACCTCCGGAAAAGACCTCCGCAATCACGTTGAAACTTGCTACTTCGATGAAAACACACAGAAACGTACTACCAACTAAGTAATCGGTACATTTTAATACAATAATCTGAGCAGTGATCACGAGATGATCGTCAAAAGCCTACTTGTGATGAGTTCATAATGTGAGGTAAAATAGGTAGAGGATAACAAGTTGACCTTGTGAGCATGAAGAGACGAGTGCGACTTCCGGAACGAACAAAGAACAATGCAGTAGAAAAATAGGGCAACTCTCGCACGCGTGGAGGAAAATGGTATTTTCCCGTGTTTGTATCATTCTTGTATTTCAAGTGTCACAACCTGAAGGAATATCAAAAATGACGTCTTTCTTTTTGTTTCTTAAGCTGAGTAACAAGTTTACCAGTTTGGTATACTTCAGATTTTGTTTCCCCAAAATCGCCAAGTATATGCATTCCCATGTTTACATACTCTCGTGTAAAATAGATCCAAACTGGCAAATAAATAAAGATACTGTGTAGCTGGGCCGGCTAATTAGTTTAAGTGAAATGCAGAAAATTGCCACTGTAGAACTCCTGGTAGCCACATCAGAAGGGAGTTCTCACAGGAAAGAAGGGATGATACACTACATGTAAACAAAATTGCGAGTCAAAGGATCGAAAATAGTCCAAAGAATGCAGCTCGTGAACTGATGTTTCAAGAGTTGGTTTAGACAATCGATGTTGTTGCTTCATCGACAGAAAAGGGGCCGCCGTGTGCCAACAGCAGACACTATCAGTTCGCAATTCTCAAATGACATCAATAGACTGTGCAGTAACAATAGTTATGCTGCCTTTCCCAAAATGTATCTCACTTCTGACATACTCTCGACGTGCCGTTCTTTAGATAGTCTTTCGCTGAACACCCACACTCGTGCAAACACCATAGTGCACAGGTCGAATTAAAAGTTCTCACTGGACTGTAAAATTAATGTACTAAGCGAACTCATCGATACGAAGTCAACCAAGGATCTGCGGAAGGTTACGGACAATCTGGATGGCACTCTGGCGTAGAATCGGATTTTGTTATAGTGAGCATTGGAGTAAAACAGGTAGTTTGAGTCACGGATTAAAACAAACAAGCTGCAAGTGAAGTCAAACCGGCTAATAGGAGAGCTGAGACTCCCGTACCAATTATAATCCTTTACTTTATCGATGCATTTTGTCTATAGAATAACTCACATGAACTTAATAAAAGCGTGATTGGCTTTTGTCTCAGGTTTTGCTTTTGTCTTCACTTCAAAAGTTTCTAACATGACCGATCGAAATAAAGGGAAGTTGTTCTTATCGCCACCCACCGCGCACATCTATGTGGACGAAGAGTTGGCTGCCTTCTAGATGTAGCCCGTCCCAGATGTGTAACAACCACCTCAACTCGGAAGACGCTACATTAGGTTTGGATCTTGTGTGTTTGAGCTCACTGTTGTTGAGTGGACAACATTTTTCGAATAATCTGCACTGTGCTTACCAGTATGACTTCAATCAGTAGTTTATTTTGTTGTAGTGATTGCGGCAACTCATCCGGTACGTCATTTGTTCTATCAACAGCAGGTCCGACGGTAAAACTGAAGCCTTGTAATCAAAGTGCGTGGATCCCACGTCGTTCTCAGCCGGAGTAAGGATTCGTGATCCGTCTCATCATGAAGGGCTGTGGCTATTGGGTAGATCTTTCATTCTTCTGGCGCAGAAACGACCGTCAAACTTCTTTCTTTCCTGGTTGGAGTACTTCCATTCTGTTTCCGTCAATTCCTAAGTGACGTACCCAATCATCCCTGATAGATAAGAGGGGATTACCTCGACTTCTATATCACTTGCCTCAACTGACAACGTAAATGGTACATTTGGTTTGGGGTTCGTAAGGCACTGTGGACTGATGACAGCTTCCCGTTTGATCCGATTGAACGTCAGCCTCAGATCTCCAGTCCAAGCGAATCTCATCCGCTTTCTCGCCACCTGAACGAGTAAATATTCTTTTTGAAAGAACCCCTGTATGGATTTGGAATTGTAGTCGACCATTCCAAGAATGAAGTTTAATTGAAGTTTCGATTTTCAAGTAGGAAATTTCACAACGATTGACAGTTTCTTCCATAAACGTTAACTTTTTCTGTACACAACTGCCCCAAATGAACGAGTGTCCTGCGACCGAGCTGGCATCTATAACTGCTGAAATTTCGACCAGTTGCGCCGATTGGTTGTTCGACCGACAGTTTTGGCTTTCTATTGGAAAATATTACGGTGGCATTCCCAGACGCGATCACTCCTTCTTGATCTTTCAGAATGTAAAACAGGAGACGTCTGAAGGCGGCTTTTTGAGTGTTGCAAAAACCAAAAGGCCTCCTAAGGAGTTCGCGTTGTTGTTCACTAACAAAAATGTGGCCTTTGTTTCGTCTTCCTGTGTCAATGGTAGGTAACAGCAACCGGGAAGCAGGTTCATGAAAAGTATTACCTTAGCCTCATACAGGCATGCATAAATCTCCTCCGTTTGCAGCATCCGGAATCCATCCTCGACTATCACTCAATTCGCCTATCTGAAGTTCATATAAAATCATTTGGTTCCACTTGCGTTTGTTGTCAATAGTAACTTATCCGTTGAATCGTTTTTCTTCAAAGTATCTATTTTAACTGTCCTTCGGCTCCTGGAATCAGTCTGATTGGTATTTGTTGTAAACCCTCTAAACGATATGCTGGTTCGTTCTCAATATAGGGGTGCGCTTAATTCGACTCGGATTCTCGTCCCAATAATAATTAACACGGTAAATTCCGGTCACGAAAACACTGTAACTGTCCCGCGACTTGCTCCCAAGACAAGCCAAAAGTCACGTACAAAGGAAACCGCTTTGTTGCGCCCCAACACGTGTGCGACAAAGGCAACAATTACAGTATTTATAGGGCGCGTAATGACCAAACATTCCCAAGATATCAAGGAGAACAGTTACCTGGAAAAAAAAGTTAAGGTCGCTAGTGAGCACAGCGACATAAAAAGTCTCATCCGTTCTGAACAGTTCCGCTAATTAGGACTGAGTCAATCGCTATTTTTCTTTCTCAGGACGGAGGCGGTTTTGAACGGTAACAGAATGAACGCTCAAACAGTATTCTCTTCTAAATTGGCCCGCATTCTGTTTATGGTTGAAGGTGTGTATTATTCGACCTATTTGAAAAATCACTATCAGTCAGCCGCAATAAAGAACAGATGAACGACACACTATTTAATGGTTTGGAATGAACAATATGGCAGAACAGTGAGAACGAGTTTACCGATCCGGAGTCGTTCTTCCGCTTTTTTGATAGAATTTCACACCATTGTCACTAACAAGTCGCCTGTTCTTTCTTAGGTTTATCCAGTCAACGCAGCAGCTCAGTACCTTTTCGAGGCCGGTGTCTGCGAGGTAGTAGTTAAGCACCATATCGGTGGTGTGACTCGATCGTCCTTCAATCAGAGTCTAACGATTCTACTGCCTTTTGATTTTCCTTTCTATTTCTTCTGTCTTAGGTGGAAATCTTAGTCCTTCTCTTTCCTCCAGGTTCCAGAAAAGAGGTGTTCTTCTTCCCGAAATTGTTTGTCACTGATATCGTGTTGTCCACGACGACGTTTGTAATGGAAATTTCGCAAATGCACGAGTTAGGCTGGCTCAAGCATTCGGTTGATCGGACTGTTACCGGCAGTGTTGGCTGATGTAAAGATGGCAGAGAAAACCAATTACAAATGGATTGGGTTGATGCTGCGCACTGAAACTCATACTTACCGTCTGCACAGTTCATTCGACCCGTTCGAAAACCACACACTCTTTAACTAAAACATCCACATCCTTATCACGATTGGGCCAGCATAAGTGACAGCGAACAAGTGTCTTCCCTCAGTTCTGAATATGCAGGCGGTCGTCCATGAAGTACTGCTTGTCACAATTTAAGTAGCATGACCTATCGTCCCTGGAGAAAAAACAGTTCACTCCTACTTATGCGACACCGCTATTAAGTTTCGAAAATACACTTTCATCATCTGTCTTAGTAGCCAGTGAATAGCACAAAAGTCTCATATCTATCTAATTAAGCCTAGGTTCGCCAAGATGGCGCCGTCTTTGCGCACCAAAGACAATCGGCCTCGAGGTCCCATTGTCCGCTCGGAAGACTAGCACAGGTTAAATTGCAAGGTCAAAATAACGCAGCTAGACGACACCAGTTTTGACGAGTCCCCCCCATTGGTTTAACTTTAGAGATATACCACCCAGCATTAATAGCCTTATCGTGCGTGGTATTAAACGGTTGTAGTGAGCTACCATCACCAAATAAATCAGTACATCAATGGTTTGCGCTGCCATACAACCATGAAGAAAACAGCAAGCCATAACCAAGAAAAAGAAGGGGAGGAGAGGGGACCTAACTATTAAAAACAGCTAGATCTATACTGAAAACATTTGACATCAAGGAGACTACAGTATCTAAACAACCGAGCCATAAGTGAACACATGGTGCGAACCAACACACGCCAGGATTGTATTGCGTTAGGTTGTCCAAGATATGAGGGATTCAACCACATGTGCTGATCGTCGTAAGACTCATCCACTTCGACTTGTAAAGTTATATGCGTGGGGGTGTAAAAGGAGAATGAATTAGAATGAACTTTAAAGGACCGAAAAACAGGGAACGGAGTTGATAGGAATTAGGAAAGTGTGCTCACTGCGTTGATCAGTTCAGCGTGAAAAGCAGGTCCAATGATCAATTAAGGAAAATAAATTGGGAATTCAGGAAAAGGCGATCGCATGGTTGGAAATATGCACGAAGATCGATTTATCCTTATCGGGTGCAGTGGAACAGGGATGGAAAAAGAGAAGCAAATATTTATGAATACAGAAAGAACAGATCGAAGGTTCAACAATCTTTTACACACAACATCCAGCCTCCTTAACATGTAACCAATCAAAGGTGAACACAAACACTTGGTACCCTTAGGTAGGTGAGTGAATAAGCATACAACGGATAGACTCTGAGGAAAGGAGCATTACAGACCCATATAAGCAATGTCAACAAACATCCACACTTATACAAGTTAACTACACACTAGGCTCCGCCTTCGCACAACTCATAATCACCCGAGATAGGTTACAGTAATCAGGCTGATGAGATGAAGTGGTTATTGATTATTATACTCTATCGCATGTTGTGTGTGGATATGTTATTAGGGCAAAGTGAAAAATCGAATGACTCTTCTAAAAGGTAACGCAAATTTTCTTTGTAGTTGGCTAACGAACATTGGTTTCGTTATCCACACTCGGCGGCATCATGATACACTCTAACAATGTTCGTGTAGAGACTGTTAATGTTCTCATGATAATGGCACAGAGCCTACTCGGCCGGAGTGTATCCGAAGCGAATCAACTGTGCGCGCCCAGGACTCTATTGCACTAATATGAACAACACTGCCCTCGGATACCAGGATGCAACGTTGACCCTTCCAATTTGTATCCGATTTGCACGCTTCAACTGCCGACGACATTCTAATCAGTGTGTGCAGCAGCAACTTGCACCCACTAGTTCCACGTCATCCCTAGCGTTTACTCGTATTCTTAGATATTCAATGATGGAGTGTCAGCGCCGTATCGTGTTCAGCCACGTACATAGCTATGGGTGAAAGCTAATGGTATACACCAAAGCAGTGTAGCCCTTTCCATTTGATATGTCCCGCCCAAGGATATTCTGCGTAAGCCATCGCAGAAGTACGACAGTTCTTTCTGCAGTAGAGGTGTACCACGCACCTTCTGTAAGCGCTTGGTATCTGCCGCAGTTAGACAGTTTTGTTGCCTAACATGTCACGTGTAAGCAACTGATGATTTCGCAGTGCTCACCACCGACTGCTGTAAACCTACCAACGATATTTAGGACGGTATCAATCCTGCGAAGTCATTTGTACAGTTATCAACTGCATCATTAACAAACATGCTGATTAGTTGAGTGCATAACTGATGGAAATCTCCCGACATAATCTCCACCCTCACGGCAAAAACAGGCGCAGTTTATTGGCAATGGTCCAGTGATAACCGTGATTTAATAGACAACTTTAAAACAATTGCGTAGTATTTCATATGTGCACTAGTGAATTCGGTTATTCAAGTCAGGTATTGAGTGCACATAAGTCAACTGTCTAGGTGGTATCTTTTGTACGTAGGGGCGACTTGGTCAAAAGGTTCACTCACCTACTAGCCTTGACGGTTACTGTTTGTAAAATCTTTATTTTACTCATATCATACGCCAAGTACTGGTCTACCGCCGGTACCAGATCGTTTGGGAAGTGGTTTGTTTCGCGCGCTACAAATGGGGAGAAGACGCTCTCCCTTACTGAACACGAAGACATCAACTGTCCCTTTCATTAACCAGAAAATTCGGTCCTGAGAATATATTTCTGAATGAATCTAGGATGTCATGCAACCTGGATAAAGAGCCAGTATCTCATGTTAGGCCATCCATATAACACGTGGGATTTGCGGTCAAAGGGTAATTTAATAAGTTCATGTATAGCGACTAAACTATTATAAGGCCTAGTGTTATTATTCGCAGGCATGTCAACTTCGTGCCTTTGAAAAACATGCTACCGTGACATTTTTCCTTGATCCGGAATCTAATTCCATTCAGACTGTGGGTTCGGATAATCTGGAACATCTAGGTTGATCAATATGGCTGTCATTATGAAGGCATCCATGGCACAAGTCATTATTGGCCTCGATTTCCTTACTTTGGATTTAGTTATCTCCACCAGATCGCGTAGGTCGTTCAAATTGGAACCATCAGCTGTGTCCAAGCCAGGAGTTTCCCTCGGCTTGACAGCACAGCACACAAGACGATTCAGTAGCCAGAAATCCACATAATTACCTGTCGAAACGACATGAACAGCAAGTGTTTAACTCAGTCCAATTAATAGATACTTTCTCTTCGCATGCTTCTAGCGTGCACAGGGATCTTTAGGTACTAACTTCAGCTAGCTCAATTTTTTTACTGCACCTGCTAACTCTGTACCATCAAATTCCCTAGTGGCAACCGGGTCATTCATAATCAAGGCTGTCCACATGGTTGTGGTGACCTTTGATAAGTGTTGGTCCGTTGGGCCAAAGTTTGTATCAGGTTCGATTGGAAGGGGTGCGACTAGTGCACTTGAGGATATTAACGATACCGTACCAGTATACACACTAAATGGCTCCACTTAGCATCAGTCAGAATGTACATGGCCTCAAGCATACTCGAAACAGCTTCAAGTTCTGTCAAATTCACTAAGCTAGACCATCGAGCACAGAAGTGCTTAGTGATTTCTGATGTACTACTCTACCACTTAAATTAGGACATCTGACTAAGAGTTCTTTTAACAGTGTGTCCTTCGGGATCCCAGCAAAAGCATTTTGCTATTTGCCACCGCATGCTAAGCAAAATTGGTATCACGAGATTCAAACTCATAGTTTGTTCACACGATATTTTCTGTGGGAGCTGTCGCAACTCAGCGTCTTTCCAGTGAACCAACAAACGACCATTAATCACCAGACCTGGAGGGTAGCCCTAGAAGTAAGAAAAAAACGAAACGATTAAGGGATAGATTGGATGAATGGAGTGGCTTGTTGATTTCGGTCAACCTTAAGAAGATCCATTTCCAATCGCGAACTTCGGTCCGGATATCAAGTTGACGCCAAGTTTCAGTTGCGTAGATACTAAAGTTAATGGGAACAAGACCTCTACTGAAGGGTGCGAGGCAAGACACGTACCAGGCGCAACGTCGGTCCATGTAATCAAGCACACCCGTTTGGGAACCAACGATCGTGTTAACTCAAGTGACATGTTGCGTGAGGCACGGTAGTCAGGTGGAACCAGATCACTAGTGAAATCATAAGGGAAAACAGGTACGAAGTGCGACGTAAGTTCACATAGGTCCACGTCTGTCTTGGGTCCGGTGGCTAAACTGATAAAAGAAACTTGTGAATGAGAATATGGCAGTTAGAACGAAGGGTTTTACTGAAAACTGTGAGGACAGACACGCACAGCGCATAAGATCATCTGTTCGGAGGTTGGCGGCTTGGGCTGATAGACTTCCCATGCTTGCGTGATTAAAATGGCAGGCATAAATGACTGACTCGTGATCAGCTGATTGCGAAAGAAACGCAAAGTAATTTGCTTGCTGGTAATATTATAGTAGTGGAATAGAAGTCAGTGGATAGGATTCCCGATGGTCTTTATAAAGATACCTAGCCCACAATTTTTAAGGTTGCACACGTAGGTACACAGCGGAACTGACGGCGAAAGTCAGAACTCGAGATGGTAAGATGCGACGAAAACACCTGTTGACAGTACCAGATGAGAGAAACATAACGATATATTATAACCTGTGACTAAAATCATTATTCCCACTGAAAATCTCAGAATCCCTAGGTATGCTATCACAAGTAAAATGGACAGCATGAATTGTTTCAATAGAAACATGATGATCCAGTTTGAGAACCGTGACAATAAGTAATAGCCAAGTGCCCAACTGAATCGAGTTGATAGCATCTTGCAGTTGAAGACGCCCCACCTTAGCCGTGGCTTTTGGCTGAACAGCAAAGTAAGGAGCTGCTTAATGATTTGTGCATTTGGGTAGAAATATCAGATCAATTGTAAATCAGTTATCTTCCTAAACAAACTCTCTGAGTAAGAAGTTGTGCTGTGTCGAAACACCCAATCTCCTGACCAATTACGGATGATCAAGCATCGGTTCCAAGTAAGTTCCCTCTAACAAGCCCCAAGAAAGCATCTGAGACAGAAGAAAAGGGTAGTCCTGAAAAACGTCACTACTAATTAATCAGAAGTGTTCCGCGCTGCTTTTAATGTGTTAATTAACGGCGTAGAAACTGATTTTTCAAAGGTAAACTACCAATCCGGTATAGGAGGACTGCAAAGGCTGGTAGCGGTCAGTTCACAATCAAGGCATTCGTCGTCTTTACAGAGCTTAAACTGTTGCTATGAGCTTACGCAAACAACCCGTACTATAGTCAATTCAGCTGGAGCGGGGACAGCAAAACCCATGAATGAATAAACGTACCTGCGAACAACTTTACTTGATACTATACAATTTAGGGTTCACTTCACTTTACCGGATATCTAAAAACATGCACGGGCTGTCTACGTGACAATACACCAATGGCCACGAGAAGACTGAAGTCGCCAGTCACGTGGACAGGCCCAGTCATGAAAAATTGACGCGACATTTTTCAGACGAGAACCGAAAGAACTCGTTTGAAAATCATTGCCAAATTCCTAAATTCCAGGTTGCCTACTCGTTGGAGCCACCTGACACGAGCGATCGAACACAGACATCGGTCGTCAAATTCCTGAAAAAGGTTCACATCTCCCACCCTGAGCGGTCAAATCTCACTGTTGTAACGTAACACAGCCCTCATTATCACCTGTTATACGTGACTTTTAAGCATCATAGAAAAACCTATGTCGACAGAGATGCCCCAGTTCAATTGTGCGTCAAACTGTAACTGAGCTCAGATAAGGAGAAACGTCTTCTAGTCACAGGACTCATTACCGCCATAGCAGCCAACAGCCCGACTAGAAGTTACTGTGGTTCACGCAGCCGCTCGTCTCAACAGTGACGTGGAAAATCCTAGAAGAAAACGTTACTATGAAGGGTGAAAACTATTAAAAGAAGACTAAGAGGAAGAATTAGAAATGGTATGGGAACAGGTAAGCCATTGACTGCGACACACCGCCATCTCGGATAGTGA